>CATKHM010000110.1:16276-37676 GCA_949751825.1 Blepharisma undulans
AATAAAACAGAATTTCGATTAAAATAATTTTCTAATCAAATATTAATTGCCCGCACCACATTCTACATACAATTGAGAAAATCATTAATCAGAAACTTTTTTAAAATATGTATTTGATTGAAGTGGCTAAAATCGAAATCCTAAATTTTTTTATTCTCATAAAGATAGAAATTTTTATAATTTTTATGCAAAACTAATACTAAGAAAGATCTTTAACCTTAGCATCATATTTCTTTTTATTCGCACGCCTTCTATTCACAATATCAATCCACGGCACTATGAATTTTTCAAACGATAAAACAATCACTCCATAGCCCAGACAAATAGAAAGCAGTGTTATCCTAAAGTAAAATGGGAAAGGTTTAATCTAAATATCTCTTACATTGACAAGATGCCGAGCCCAGTCAGCAGGAATCAATATCTCATAAAGTGTCCAACCCGACAAAATCACCGTCACAGAACTCAGCCAGAAATTAGTCCACATAGACTTTTTCCACGGCTTCCCTATAGAAAATGCAAGCGAAACAAACTGATACTCAAACCAGGAAACCAAAAACAGCACTGAATTTTCATAAGAATATTCATAATCAAGAACTGAAGTGCCAGGCTTATAATCAATTGACTCCCAAAAAGGCATTTCTCGGGATATCAAAAACGCTGTGATCTGTGTAGCCCCTGCAATAACAGCTTGTCCGATCACTGAGGTAAGAACTGGCACTGATATCAAAGAAGCTGTTGGCTGCCTCTTGCTGAGTTTTGGGTAGCTTTTTGTGTAACTCATGCATATAGCTAAAGGCAGCACTGTAAGTAAATCCACAGTCATATACTGAGAATCACTCAAATTGCTTCCTGACCAATACAGCATGCTGACAGTGATGAATTGGATCATAGAATAAAGTGCCATAAACTTGAAACACTGCAAAGAGGTGGTTAAGGCGCATCTCCCTTCTCTTAGAACAGTGTTGACGCATGAAATATTTGCGATTTGGCTTGTAAAAGGTGCAGCAATCGAACTATCACTTTCACTCAGCGAAATGCCAATATCAGCTGCTTTTAAAGCTCCGCAATCATTGGCGCCGTCTCCACACATGCCAACCAGGTATCCGATATTTTGTAAGTGCTCAACAAGCTGGGTTTTGTGCTCTGGAGACATCCTGGCATAAACTTTGCATTTTTCCATGACAATTTTTAAGGAGTTTATGTCCTCTTTTCGTTCACTTTCGGTTTGTTTTATCAAATGAGCGAATGCGGAGCCTGTGAGAGCAAGAGCGTAGTTTCCTTCAAATCCTAGCGATTTCCATGGAGCTTCAACTGTGGTTTCAATTTCTGTAGAGTTGCTTACTTGGAACTTTTCCCACCAAATTTCACCTCTATTCATTTCTCCTAGAAAAACAGTGATTTCTTCATCTAAAATTCCACATTCTCTTGCTACACATATCCCTGTAAGAACTGCATCCCCTGTTGCCATGATAGTCCTTATATTTGCACTATGCAAATCACAAATAGCAGGGATTGTTTGCGATTTCAGCTTATTCTGCAACACTAAAAATCCCAAGAAATCAATATCATTTTCAATTTCTTCCAATTTCAGCGATCTCAACTCTGTATACTTAATCGGCTGTATCTTTTTCGCAGCACACGCTAACACCCTATACCCTTTCTTTGTGTATTCTGCTAAAACTTCTTTAAGATTATTTGGAATGCTTGCCTCATTGCATTTTTCCAATACGACTTCAGGAGCTCCTTTCATAAAAAAGGCAAAAGAATCATCTTTTAAGTTCTTCACTATTACACCCATCCTTTTCAGTTTTGAAGAAAAGTGGAAAATGTGAAGGATGCCGATTTCGTAAGGAAGGTTTATGATATCTACCACATTGCCTTCCTCATCAAAGACATCTGAAATTTCTTCAGAGGTGCTTGGCTTGACAATTGCTTTTATAGCAGGGTCATATAAGTCGTTTTCATTCAGCAGCCATTTGGTGCTGTTAAAAATCATCAGGTCTTGGGTGTCTCCTAAGAGCTCGCCGTTTACTGTGGTCAATGAATGGCAGCAGGCCATGCATTCTATAAGCTCTTTGTGTGTGCTTTCTATTTCTTTGGGGGAGGATGTAAAATTATCCATTTTTTGGCTGGAGGCTGGGTGGACTCCAAGTAAATTCATCCCATCTTCAGTCAAAGTCCCGGTTTTGTCGAAACAAAAAGTATCGATTTTGCCAGCGACATTTACACGTGGAGGAGAGGTGCAGTAAATTTTGTCCTTTCTTAAGCGGGTGATGGCAAAAGCAGTGCCGACAGTCATAGCTGCTGGAAGTGCTGGAGGTATGGTCACTGTGATTAAATCCAAACATCGCTTTATCAGCTCCTCAGTTGGAACTTCTTGGCTTATTTGGAATGGAAGACACAAGAAAAACCCAATAAACGTAAAAATGATAAGCACTGCAATGAATTTCATTGAGTCTTGGTAAAACTTGAACTTATTTGGCTTTGGGAACAAAATTGACCTCACTAATTTTCCTTTCATAGTCAAAAATCCAGTTCTTGTCACTATCCCAAGAGTTTCTGCGCCTCCAAAATTACGAGTCTGAATCACTCTTGTCCCTTCATACAAAGAATGCCGCTTATCATGCTCTATACTATAGACTGGCTCAGCTAAATAAGGAAGTGCATCTTTCATGACTGGCACTGACTCTCCTGTCAGCATTCCTTCTTCCATTATGGCTCCTCCCGATATAAGCACAATATCACAAGGGATTTCCCCACTTTCAGGGATTTCCACCAAATCTCCAGGCACGAGTTCTGTGCTCGACACCTCTTGTTTTGCATTATCCCTTATGACTGTAATTCTTCTTTCCCTGAGTGCCAATTTATGGAGAGAATCCATGCTTTTTCTGGTCTGCACCAATGAGGTGGTCAATGAAATCAAAGTGATCACGACGATGGCGGAGGCATAATACCAATAGTCTTCTCAGTACCAGATGATGCAGCTTCATATTTGGAAAATGTTAAAAGGATGAAGCAGCTCTTCTACCAGCAGCTTCATAATAGGCTTGACTGGGACGTTAATTTGGCATGGTCCAAAAATTTCTTTTTTTTCTAGAACTTCTTCAGGATTTTTTATACCTTGCCCAAAGCGATCTATCAAGCTTTTATAGTGCAGGGCGGAATCGAAGAAAATGGGCTGAAAAAGGTCGCCGTCGTAGTAATACGAAAGGTGGTGGTGACTAAACGTCAAAATTTTGCCCAAGGAATGAGAATTTTTGTATTCGATTCTGACCAGATCAACGAAGTGCTTGGTTTTAATGAGCAAGTGGGAAGCTTGGGAGATAGGAGCTTTTGAATATCTCATGTGAACATGTAAACGAAGAAACCAGAAATCGAAGAGGTATAAAAGACCTCCTGATAAAATTGAGAAAATCCAGAAGATCAAGGATTTTGACTGTTTGTAAGAGTATGGCTCTATGCTTAGCAGAAGAGAATCTTCATCTGCATCTTTGTGTTGGTTGCAGGAAATGGGTGCTTTAAATAAGAGAGGGGATGAACCCTCTTTATTCGTCTGATGATTCTTCATCCTTCACAGATTCCATAAATTATTGCCATCTTTAGGATTAGTCCACTAATCAAGCGCTTCTTTATATAAGAGAATCTAAAAATGAGAGATTTTAGGAGAAAATAAATAATTTTGAATATTTGGGGAGGTTTTTGGTATAGTATAACGTCGGGAAAATAAAATAATGAAAATCAATAAATTTTTGGGATTTTAATTAGAAAATACCCAAAAATAAAAAGCAACAACAGACATCTTACCTGAAACTGTTGGCTATTAGAATAGAATTTAAAGAGTAAGCTAATATCAATATTTTTATGATAAAAACATATTAAATTAATACCTGAATAAGAATAATTAATTTGATTTTTTTATGTAATTCTAAATTCTGTTTTAAAGTCATTTTCTCTGTGGCTAGTTTATATCTTTTATTATCCATTATCACAATGGAGAGCAGTGACGAATCAACTGAATCATCTTTAAATAGTGAAGAACCTCCCGGCCAGAACTTTGATTCTCTAAGCATCTACTCCCAATTTACAACTCATGAATGTTTTTGATGTGCCAGACCACGACCCACTACCTGAACCAGTCGTTGAGGAATTCAAGCAAGGGTTCATAGACGCACTTAATCCTGAGTGCAGCTTCTATAAGCTGACTATACGTCTACCTCTAGAAAAAAGGCTGGTCATCGCTGAGTGCTTTCTGTCTGGGCGAGTTCTCTATATTAAAGCTTTACCAATCATGCACTTCACCACGTTTGAGAACATTAACAAGTTCGCAGAATGGGAACGTGCTGACAAGATTGTGATTGCGGTATATAGAGAGTTGCCTAATAGGAACCAAATTTATAGAACTCTCCGATGTTTAGGGTTCAAACAAGTTGATCCGAAAGTGCAGAAAGAGCTATGCAAGGTGCCTGCTGTTTTATTCTGGTTAGACTTATAATTCAGTAAATAGATTATACAGTTATTAGATTTAAATTAATTATATAAATCCTTTGGATCGGATTCTCTTACTGTCTAAGCTTCTTAGCTCGCTTTTTGCTCTGTTTCGGATGTACGCACCTCGGCTTGGCTTGTTTCGGCTTTCGATTATAATAGAGCCTGGCATAGCCATGCTTAAAAACGAATTACTGAATTTTTCTTTGAAAGCCGGCCTTTTTATTTGAGGCTTTTCATCAGGCGAGATATGGGATTGTTCAGGGATTGGCCAGATTTCGTTGGGCTTTAATGGAATTTCAGGGGTAATTGAGCGAAATCTCTGAGGAAAATGCATAGAGTTTTCTGAAACCTGTGAGGACTTTCGAGAGCTAAAGTTTCGGTCCATTTTCAGCTCAGATAAAGTGGTGTGTGTGGGCGAAGGTGTATATCCTGGAGAGAATTCTCAATACTCCTTACAGTTTTCACTGAATTTTGGCAATTCTTGTCCATGGACTCCCAATTTGTATTTTACAAAAGTCCGGGCATGATGTTTCAAGTCTTCTTTTTTCTGGTTTTCTATTATTTCTCTGAAGCTTTTGCTATTAATTTCACTTTCACTTATTTGAACTGAATTTTCTCTTTCAAGCATATTGTCAATTCAGCTTTTATGCTTATAATTCGACGATTTTTCAAGGTCATCAATATTTTGCTGCCTCCGTATAGAATTAAGCTCAGATTTAGATAGATGCTTTGGGCATGGATAATAGTCCAAACTTAAGTCTCTTTTTCTATTATCTCTTCTGCTTGACCTCGCATTTTCACGGTTTTCTGATTTCACTATTTTAATCCTTTTCGTGCTCAAATTTTCTTTTCTTTCGAACTCCAAAATTTGTTTTTTGAATTTTATATGTTTTTCTGCGAATTTTGATGCAATATCAATTCTTTCTTGTTTTCTTAATCTTTCAAGCTCGCTTTTAGTTCTCCCAGGAGATTTGTTTACATCTGTAATGACAGTGTAGTCGTTATCGTAAATTGGCTTTCCTTTTACTTGTAGCAGCCGAAGAGGTCTTTGGGATCCATGAGTTTCGCCTCCAATCAGGAAATTCTTAAGGTCTTTATTCAAGAATTCTTGAGCCAAAAGTTTTTCTTTCGCGTCAAGTTTCCCATCTTGGTTTTTGTCACATCTTTTGGCAATAAAGTAATCAAGCGGACTAACCACCCCATCTCCGTCTACATCAAAGCTCATATCAGGGATTCTTTCTCTTTTGCGTTTTTCTTTTAAATCGCTCTGTGTGAAAATGCCATGATTTTTCTCTTCCATTTATTAATAACAATTTCTTGATTTTAATACACATTATATTAGCATCTCCTTCTTCTCCTCTTTTTTACCTCTTGAGGCTGCTGAACTATTGAAATTTTCTTGGCAGAAGGAATAAGCTCGCTTGCTTTGATTTCTTCAATTCTTTTATTCCCATTCACTTCAAGCAATTTACTAGTTACCTCTTCAAAAGCTCTTTGCACATTTGTGCTATTCAGACACGAAGTCTCCAAAAACAGCATCTTGTTATCACTTGCTTTGCTTTGCCCTAGCTCTTGAGCCACTTTTCTATTTGCTTCCATATCTAATTTATTCCCAATCATCATAAACACAACGTTAGAATTCGCATGCTCATGAATTTTATCAATCCAGTAAAATAGAGAATTAAATGACTGTTGATTCGTGATGTCGTAAACCAAAATTGCAGCGTGAGATCCTCTGAAAAAAGTCGGGATCAAGCACTTGAATTTTTCTTGTCCTGCAGTGTCTCATATGTTAAGCATGATATTCTTGTTCTCCATTTCAACAATTTTGGTGTAGCTTCACACTCCGATCGTGGAGGCTGTTTTTTCTGAAAATTCTTGCTTCATGTATCGTCTTATCAGGCTGCTTTTTCCAACTCCTCCATCTCCAACTAGGATTATTTTGAAATTGAAATCATTAGATTGAGATAGTGATGGTTTCATTTTAATAAACTATTTTTTGGTATATATATTGCAAAGACTAACTGCGTAGAAACATTAATTAAATGAGGCAGCGAATTAACTCATATTTTTATATATGCTAGAAAAAATACCTGATATAAAATATCAAACTGCAAGACTTATAAACAGCAGGCACTCCAAAAGCAGAACTGAGTCAAATGAACAAATTCCACTGTCTATCAAGCTTGGAATCCCTGCACTTAAATTCAAGAATAAGTCGCAGCCAGCCTCTCCAGAAGTCACGAATAGAATCCAAAATCTCATGTTGTCTGATCGATATAAAGAGGTCGAGCTTTTTGCGGCCAAAAGATTCACAAAAGATATTTCTCACATTCATGATAGCTATAAAAATCAGAGCACTGAAAGAGGGCAAGAACAGAAACTGGCTTTTCTTGAACCAATACAGGCAGAAACGATTTTACCTACAAGTCTGGATAAATTAAAATGCTACATAAATAATTCGCCGTTGTACAGCTTCACTTTTCAAGAAAATAAACAAAATGACTCTGGATCGAAGATAGCAAAGAGCTTAGACAAATCATCCCCATCACTGGGAAAACCAACTGGAAAACAAGATATTGAGAATTTGAAAAGATGGCTTGATTTCATGCAAGAAAAGAATATCCCAACTCTTTCCAGTATGATCAGTCAAAACGAATCCATTGAAAAAGAAAAAGAAGAAATAGTTGAAACTGTCTATATGGCAGCTTTAAAAGAAATCATCAGGCAAGTTTCTGTCCATTGCTCTTTAAGAGGGTCTTTACTAAAGTCTATAATTGAAGTTCTCAGTTTTCTATGAAAAAGCTCTGCAAATACGCTTAAAAAGCAAATAGAAACTGAAAGATTATTATTTTCTAAAAAATTATCAGAGATACATTACAAAGCAGCTAAAAGGAAAGCAAAATTGCAAGTGAAGCTGAAAGCAAGCCAAAAGGAAAACGATGATTTGCAGAAGCGACAAAACAGTCTTGAGGAAGAAATTTCTCAGCTAAATAGGTTTATTTCACGCTTCAAGAATGAGCTGGTTAGAAAGCAAGAGCAGATGCTGTCATCCAAGAGGAAGCTATTATCAAGTCAAGACTCTATGCATGAGAGAAACTTCATGAATAGAATCCTATCAGAAGACATTAAAAGAACATCAGTTCACTATGCACAAACTGACCCTGAAGTTGTGAAGAAAAAGGACACCAAAGAGAAAGCAACAGAAACAGATGATATCGAGAAGCCTCCAGAACAGATAAAAACGATAATTGAGGATAAACCCCAAGAAGAGTTTGATAAAGATATACCAAAAATTCAGATAATTGGAGAGTTTGACAATCATTCAATTATAAACTCCATGAGTAATGATTCAAGCTTCGGACTAGACTCAAGCGAAGAGAAATCTGTTCATGATTTCGAAATGCCCCAGACTGATAATTTGGAAAGCAATAATATTGAAGAAATTCATACCTTTGCCCATACTGAAATTCGCCAATTCAGTGAAGAAACCCCTAAAAATGGAGAAAGACCATTATTTATTGATCAATCAGTCCAGTGGGAAGAAATTCCAGAAGATTATGAGCAAGAAATTGTAGTGATCGGGCAAGAGAATTCAATAGAGTTCAACGGGCAAGAATACGATGAAATCAGTGACACAAACGAAGAACGCTTCCCAGATGCTGAAGAAATGGAAAATATAGGAGAAAACTCGCCTATCGCAGCAAAAGATAATTCAGGGACCCTCGATAAGTTGGATTTCTTTCAAGGTCTCAGCTATAGCACCTTAATCTGCAAAGAAGCTCCAGAAGGGGTAGATCAGGAAGTATGAAAAGAAGGATACAAAGCTGGCTTTGATGCTTGCCTGAAGCAAAAAAATCTTGAACTTCACTGCGACAGCAAAACTCAGCTAGGAAGCACGCCTGATGAAAATCTTCCAAGGCCAACTTTTTCGACACAGCATTTGGGTGATGAATTCTCTATGCCAACGCACGAAATACTTGAGTCTCGAAAATCCCAAAGAAAGTCAAGCAGGAAAAAAGAAACGAGGTTTGCTGAATTTCAAGTAGGAAAACGCGAAGTAAGGACAGTCAGTGTCAGAAAAGTTAGTGAAAGCACCCAAATATTCAAAAAATTCATCATAAAAGACTTTGAAAAAATAAAGAAATTTGCGAACATGGCTAAAAAAGTGCTTTTAAGGACTATTTTTTCAATTTTCAATGGAGCTTCGAAGATGGTCAATAATGAAGGGTTTGATCTTTTAGAATACATTTATGAAGAGTTGCTGTTTAAATTTAGTATGAAACAAATCACAGAGAGAAAAGTCAAAGAAATTCTAGCCAGTTCTTTAGTATATAAGCACTTGGCTAGGGCAAAGCTTCTAATAAAATGTCTTGGCGCTGGACATCAAGCTGGTATAAAAGAATACTCAAAGGAAACAGTCATATTTTGCCTAGAAGCTTATTATTTTATGATAAATAAACAAATTGGTATAATCACTGGAAACGATGATACAGGAGAACCCACTTTTTATCCCAAGGCAAGAGCTGATGAATGCATCAAAGAAAAGCTTGAACCGGTTTTATCCCGGGTAAACATTCAAAAAGTCTATGCCGCAACTGAAAAAATCTCAATCAAAGATCCCAAAAAAATCAATAAAAATGTGCTTGACCTAGACGAGTTTATTTATATTTTATGTGAGGCATACGAGCAATATAGAGAAGAAATAAGCCAAGGAGTGAATATTGCTATAAGCTCGATACTAAAAAATGACTGTTTGACAAAAAATGAGCTGATGATGATCATAAGAAATTTAATGCCACATAAGCTGAGTTCATTAAAGCTTGAAGATACAGCTATATGAAATTCAGGTAAAATTCTGAATTTGTGCATGAAAAAAGGAATTTTAAGCGTTAATGAAGTAAATTATTTTGCCAATGAAGTTTCTTGAGCATTTGGGAGCGATGAAGACATGATAGAAAAAATTGAAGAATTTATCCAGAAGATAAATATTGATATAATAGCAAAGGCAAATAATTTAAGTCTGGAAGAATGAAGAGAAAAAATAAGAGAATATAAAAACACCAGAAATAGATTTTTACTGCACCTTTTAGTAGATGAAGCAAAATCCTTGGCTTATACCAGTGGGATGCATCTTTTCGAAGGTTAAGCTTATAAAAGAATAATATTAATTGTTAAATTATATATAATTCTGTAAAATGCCTAGCCCCATATTTTTGTGTTAAAAAATTGAATAATTTGCCCCAAATCATATCTACTTAAATTAATTCCTATAACAGTCAACGCATAATAACAAACAACATATGAAAACATTTCAAATGACAA
Organism: Blepharisma undulans; assembly: GCA_949751825.1. Taxonomy (NCBI): domain Eukaryota; phylum Ciliophora; class Heterotrichea; order Heterotrichida; family Blepharismidae; genus Blepharisma; species Blepharisma undulans. The sequence continues at coordinate 26,090 of CATKHM010000110.1, forward strand.
ATTTTTTGTTCTCAATAGCCTTACTTTATAGCACAAATTTACAAGCCAAGGTATCAAAACCAAAGGCATCAGTCTGAAAAATGAGTCAGACAATGAGTCTATCACTACATAAGCTGCAGCAAAAATGTGCATAGTCAAAAAGAGCTTAAAGCTGTCATGTTTTCCAAGTAAAATCGCTGTGGTGATGATTTTCATTTTATTGTCCTCATTGAAAGTCGTCAGCTCTTTTGCCACCCTTCAAGACTGATATATAAGATGAGGAGAAATCATGAGAAGCTCCAATTGAATAGATGGGTAGCCAGCTATTATAATCGAATCAAGTTGAATTAAGGCAAGTCCCTGTATGAAAAGACGTATCATCCCTCCTGCTCCTTTATGCTCAAAATTATAATACGGTGCAAATTGTAAAGCACTCAGGGCCAATAAGAAGCAAAGGTAAAACAAAAACCACCAAGGCGATTCCACATAAGTTGTAAGATAAAGAGATGGGATCAGAAATAATAAAAATACAAAGCTGGCGATCATTAATTCACTCTTCAGCTTGGCAAAAATGATTAATTTCATTGAGATGTGATATAATACCAGAAGAACTCCTCATATGATGCATTGTGTCGTGGGAAAGTTATCAGTCGTGATAAGTCCTGAACAGATGAACTGAATCTCAGTTGCTAAGATATCCATCATGTCTGATTAGGAAATTATTTTACGCTAATAATATGGTATTTATATAATTAAAGTTCTTGATTGATAACAAGCTTTTGGTCAACCATTTCTTGGTAAAGAGGTGTCACAAGGGTCTGCATGGTGAGTGGTCTGAGGCTCTTTGAGGTAAAAGTGAAGATAACAGCGTAAATTAGACTTATAGTGCCGATTAAGGCTGCAGCGTTCTCAAAACCAATTTTGTCAGAGAAAAACCCTGATAGAGGAGGACCAAGGATTTGTCCGGAATAAAGGCAAAATAGGGTTAATCCTGTGACTGCGTCTGAAATGTGGTCACTATTGTGGTATGGCATATCTTCTTGGGCTTTCTTAACCATAATTGGCATTGCTGGAAGGATGCTCAAAGCTAAGCCAATTCCAAGCAAAATAAGGGCAATCACCACAATTGCTATACTCTTTGGAATCCCAATTGCTTGCCACGGTCCTGCCAAGACCATGGATAGCAGCATAACGTATAAGCCTAAAATCATAATTTTTATTCTTGATACTGTCTGTGGGATTCTCCCAATAATAAATACTACACATGCATAAGAAAGACTAGGAATCGTAAAGAAAAACCCTGCAGAGCCTTCTTCAACTTCATAATTTTTCACCAAATGCTCAGTGAATACAGGAGCTAATGCTGCTAAATTCATAAACGCAATAATAAGTATGATCCCAACAGACATGACTCCAAAGTTTTTCATAAGGTGTTGGATTTTGACCACAGCGTCTGCTTTCATATAAGGCTTATCTTGAGGCAGAACCCAGCAGGCATACACAATAAAGGCCAGAAAATTGCAGCCAAGAGCGATGAACATAAAGCTAAATCCTCCAATGTAATAAAGACCAGTCCCAATAAGAGGCCCAAGCATCATACCTAAAGAAGTCATGGACTGCTGGATTCCGAGCATGACTTCCATGCGCTCTTTATACCCACTTGCAATGATCGCAAATGAGGCACCACCGATTGCAGCTCCTCCTACTCCTTGAAGCAGTCTTTGGAAGAATGATAAAAATGTGAACATCCCATAACCAAAAAGAGGGAGCAAGGCAAATGCTGTTGTCACTACTCCGACAAGTAAAGCTCCAGCTATAAATGTTCTTTTTCTGCCGAATCTTGTAGCAATTACTCCAATTAGTGGAGAAGTCGCCCAAGCTGCAAGTGGGTAGCAACTGAATACTAAGCCAATTGTTTCACCTGAGAGACCTTTATTGCTTGCAACAGTCGGATAATAAGGAGCAATCACGGAAAATGCTGCAGCTGACATCATTTGTGTTAAAAACATGCCCAGCAGGGCTGAGTCGAGCATCCCCATTTTATAATAAGAAAGGGTATTCAGATTTTAGGAGAAATATGGATGTCGTCATGCATAGAGAAAATATTTCTTCAAAAAGAGATGACTATAAAAACAATTTTATGAAAAATTAAATTGCTAATTCTAAATAAGCTGGAATACCAATATCTTATAAGAAGATCGGATATTATTGAAAGTGCTTAAACTAGACTGATTCTCTTCTATTTTTAAATTGATTCTCTTAAATAAAACGCATTGCTATAACCCAAAAAATTTCAGTAATGAATTAATTGATATCTCAGAATTAAAATGAATGCCTCTCCCAATAAATCTCAAAATCCTATCAGATCAGTCACTCCCACACACAAAACTCCTCTAAAAGATGATGATAGAATTTTTAAATACACAGTGAGAAACAGAATTTCAAAAGAAGAAAATTGCGATCTAACTAACAAAACTGAACAAAGCATAGAACTGAAATCTGATATAGCAATGACTTCGCCAAGGATCAAGAGAAGCAAATCGACAGGTGGTTCTAAGTCGACAGACAGAGAAAACCAAACAGGAAGGCTGTCAAGAGAAAGAAGACAGTGAAATGAAGAAGCCTATGTTGAATGAAAAATCACCTCTGTCTCAAAATCCAAAAGTGATGATACTGAAGAAGAAACCATAGCCAACCGAAGAATTATAGCTCAGCTCACTGCAGACAAGCTGAAACTCCAAGCAGAACAGGCTTCTTTTCAAAACACGATAAACAACCTCAACAATTTATTGGAATCTCAACAGTTGAAACTGGAAGAGCAGAGCTTTAAAATGAAAAAAATCTACGAAGCTCTCAAATTCTGTGAGAAGAAAATTGATGAGCAAAAGGTCGAAATATCCAACTATAAGAGCACAATAGAAGAGCTGGAAAAAGAACTTCAGTCTACCAAATTAAAAATGAATGATTTAGCAAAGCTGAATGGCTATAAAAACACACAAGAAAGAAATGACTATCAAACACTAGTTACAAAATACACATCTATTGTAGAAGAATTGAGAAATACTGATATCTGAGTACTGCAGCTATTGGGATTGATAGGGAATAGAGATCTTTCAAGCGCTTATGACCTAGGATTGGGAAAAAGAAGTATTATTGAAGAAAGAATTAAGATGAGCGACCTTGAGCTGAGGCAACTGAGGGCAGAGCTATTTTTTGAGCAATTCAAAAGTGCTGCTTTGCCTTCGAACCCTCCTTACTTAATCCCAAAAAGTGATCATAGAAAGGCTGAATATTACTCAATTAAAAATTCTGGAAAGCAGCCAATAAAAAGACAGAAGAGTGAAGGAAATGCCAAACGGCACTACAATCAGACATGTATTTTAAGTGGAATTTCTAATAATCAGTAATTGAGTTTAATTGCTAAAATTTTCATTCTAATACCAGCTTGATTCAAATTTTCTGGCTTCAAGCGATTTTCTTAAATAATAAATGAGATTTTATAATTTTCAAGAGAAATGGATAAAAAGTCTGAACCAAACCAAAGCTTGCAATCACTTCCTATCAGATCATACCTCGACCAAACTGTGGTCCCTGTTCTCCTACAAGGCCTGTCAGAACTAGCAAAAGAAAGACCAGCGAATCCTATTGAATGGCTTGGACATTACCTACTGAAAAGCTCAGAAAAGCAATAAGACCCTAACATTCTTATTTAAAATCTTTCTCAATTCAGCTCTTTATTTTAAAAATTTATATCAAAATCTCCCTCACAGTTATAATAGCTTTTAATTATTTTTAAGCTTCGTAAAAGATAATTTCACGAGGTGATTAATTTTCCCATTTAAAACTTGCATGATATTGCTGGATGCCAAAGTTCGTTTTACTTCTCTCATATATACCTGCTTGAAATTTCCGATTCTAGCTTCATTTACGATTTTCAGTTTCCATTTCAGCAGGCACTTTCTTGCCACAAAGCTGTTTTGGGATTCAAAATGAGAAATCATTGAGGCAATGGCAAGTCTGAGCTGCTTGAATTTGTATAAAGGCAAGGCTGATGGATAATTTAAAGAAGGTGAAGAAATCAAGGAAGCAAAAGACCTTTTCTTTTGATTTTTTATTTGTTTTTCTACTCAGCTTATAATTTTCTTTGCTGGGATTGTTTTGTTGTAAATGGGCTTTTGAATGCTTTTTCTTGGCTTTTTTGGAACAGGTAAGGGATGGAGTCAAGCTCCAAATTGGATTCGAAGTTTAGATTTGAATATTTTACAGGCATTTGAAAGCAGAAGTTTTTTGAGAGAAATGAACATTTTGCAGTCTGACATGAATTTTTCGTACCACCTCAATTCATTTTTCATGACAATTCTGTTCAGACGTTTTAAAGCGAGCTCAGTAGTATTTTTGCTATTTTTGCTACTTTTGTTGAGGTGCTGCGCCTTGCTATAGTATTGCCATTTGTTTCATGCCTTTTGTTTGATATTTTTATAGTATGGGATTAGATATTTGAAGCCTTTGTAGATGAGTCGAAGTTTCTCATGGTCTCCATCTTTTTTCTTCTTGTTGGCGATTTTTAAAGCCATGAAAAAGGATTTTTCTTGCCTTCCAATTAGATCAATGAGAATTTGCGAAATTGTGATTGTTTTCAAAGACCCGTATACACTCTCCCTTTCCATTTGACTAGCTGTAGCTTTTCAATGCGTGAAGCAAGCACTTAGCCTATATTTTATGTCTTTTTCTATATTTTTTAAAAGCGTTTTTATCACTCTTCTGTTTTCTATCAGAGATTTATTATGATTTTTCAACATTTCAAATCCTGAATTCAAATTTTCAATATATTTTCTTTCCAGTACTAAAAATACTTTTTCAATATAAATCCCAAAATCTTTTGGCTCTTCTTTTAAGCTCTCAAAAAGAAGCTGAAGATTTTTATTATGATGAGAATAAACAAAATGATTTATTAAACTGGAGAATTTTTCTGCATTTCCATTCATTCTCATTTTGCTCATTGACGATCGTATACTATAAATTTGCGACTGCAAGTCACCTATGATATTCATGTTTTTCGACCTGGAATTATCTCTTGACTTGAAATTTTTTTTGGGAGGTGGATTATTTAGCACAAATTCTTCTTCCGATAAATAATTCTGAGATTGTTGAGCAACAAAGGCTTTGATGACATATAGAGAATCCATATATACTTTCTTAATAGGAGGCATCAAAGCCACTGACAAAGAAACTAGCTTATTAGAAATATTTCTCCCAAAGTTCTCTTTTAGTTTTGACACTGAATTTATTTGCAAATGGTCCAATTCTGCACATGACTGAGAAGACCTTAGCCCTATAATAAAATTTGGGTTTCCATTATATGCTCTTGTGTTCTGTTCTTTTATTTTCTGCTTGTTTTCTTCATAAATTACCTCCACAATTGGTGTCCTTTCTCCATTAGGATCACTCTGAAACTGCTGAAATCCTTTATTGAAATTATGCACAGGCGACACCAATATCGAAGCTGGCTGGCTTTCAAACTTCCCATTGACATTCATCACTTTCGTTCACAATTCGTCTTTTTTCCTTATTATTTGTCCGCTGAACTCTCTTTCGCTTCTTCTCATTGAGTGAAGACTTTTGCTATCAAATTCCACTGAGCCAATGCTTCTTTTGTGATGGTCAGGCTTTTTCTTGGGCGGCTCAGGAGATATAGTCTCAGTGCCTGCTTTCAAAAGTCGTAAGTGGCGTGCCATGTATCCGATTATTGTTGTGAAGAGCAGCTTGGTGGCATCAATTTTGTAGTCTCTGATGCGGGAACGAGTTGGGCTTCGTAAAGGACTTAAGTTCATACGTACAAGTTCAGATTGGATGTCATTGATTTTGAGACGCGAGGTCATGTTCCCTTGAGGGCTTATTTTTAAACTTACTGACTCTTCAGTCCTCAGCCTGCACTGGCTGGTGGAGCGTTGCAGAAGACTGGATTCAATGCTCCGTTCGGTCTCATTTTTATTTTTCGGTAAAAAGTTAAGTGATTGCTTTGGCATTGGCGGCTTGGGAGATAGCAAAGGTTGGGGTAAATTAGATTGAGAAGTGTTTGCACCTCGAGATCGAGACATTCGACGCTGCTGAAACTCTCTTCGCACTGAAGAAACACTATTTAGCAATTCATCCATTTAATATTTTAGCTCAAATTTCACTGCGAATTACAGAATTCTTTCAATCTCTTTGATTTCATATCAGTTGGCATTCTTATTTGAAAAATTATATAATTAATTATAATTCTCATACAATGAGACTATTTTTTTAATTCAAACAAGGCTTGAGATGTGAATTTAATTTATAAAATGTCGTCTCAAATTCCTTTGAAGTATGAATGGCCATATGTTCAATACTTGACCAGGGATGAAGTGAAAAGCTACGAATCCACGCTTCCAGAAGATCTCAGCAACATTAGGGTCAGACAGATAATTCCAACTCCAATCTGGCAAAGACCTTTATTAGGGTTTGATCCAGAACCCACTTACTTAAGCCACGAAGAAGAGAGATCGCTCAAGGAACATGAACAGCGCTCTATGTTAGTTCTGGGATCCTATAGCATTCTTTTATATGCCTCAATGTGGTCTATGGCCAAGTGGTACAACTCGAATATTGTCAGGAATTATATTTATTTCAAGAGTGAGTCATGGCCAAACTACCTCAAGATCAGAATTCTTCCAGTTACTCTCTGCGCATGGACTATGCTTTGGGTTTTTTCTTACAATTAGAAAAGCTTAAGAAATAGAGTCTAAGTAATGATGGAAATCTAAAGAAATCTTTAATAGTCTTCTTTTAAATTATTATATATAAGTTATTTATGCATAAGAAAAGTAAATAGTGATATAGTTGAATTTTGATTGAAATTGGATAATTTATAATTTTATATAATTTTTTAATTGAATAATTAGAGATCTCTCCTTTGAGGATACTGAAGTCTTCTCGCACCTCTCACAATTTCATCACCAGCAGAGGATAAAGTTCTTTCACTTCCTCGAGCTCTTTCTATTCCAGAATCAGGCCGATCCCACTGCTCAAATTCTGGCTCTTCCATATCTTCTCTGAACACTGGCCTAGTCTCCCTTCTGGGTCCAGGCTCCAGTCTTTGAAGATAAATTTCTTCCATCTGTCTCATACGAGACGAAACAGGTCCTTGCTGCTTTTTCTTGAACCTCTTCCTTCTTCTCGGATTCCTGCTGTTAATTGACGACACAGACTCATTCATTTCCAGCATTCCTTGGTTTTGGAAGTCATAATCAGGAGGAATCGGGTATTCCAAGTCTAAATTGTGGGAAATCGGGATCATAAATTCGTTCCCAAAAGAATCAAAAGAAGGTTCGTCCCCTTCGCTTTCTACTTGGTTTTTATAGTCATTGGTAAATATCTTTCTATCGCTTCTCCCACCTTTTTTTTCTTCTTGCTGGATGATTTCTGCAAGGGTGTCAAGATTCTTTCTGTCATAGTTTTCTTCTTTGGGCATGCCAAAATTCAAAGTACGCTGAGGACGTGGGGGTTTTCTGCTGTAATCAAAAGAGCTTTCATCAGGGTGTGCAGGACTCATCCATCCTCGATCAAGAATTTTGAAGTCTAGGTCACTGCCGTTCGGAGAAAGAGGCTCAGGCTCATTTTTCGATAAAATATTATGTCTTCCAATCGGCAGTTCAGCTTTTCGTTCCAAGTCAATAATTTTGGCTCCTCTGAAATCTCTTCTAACTTTTACCCTTGCATTCGTTTTCTTATGAGAAAGAGTAGCTAAATGGACATCTTCTTTATCAACAATAGTTTTCCCAATATCATAGTCATTTCTATCAATCAGCGGCTGGTTAGGAATCAAGTTCCCATGCTCATCAACCATAGCAGCGCCATGGAAAGTTTTCCTCACCTTCACATCTTCTCCAGTCTCATTGTGCATAACTACCACGACTTCAGGGTCTTCAGGGTCAGGATAAGCATTATTGAACTGGAAGTCGCTTTCGTTTTTCACGCTCTGTCCGATCAGATATGCATTAGGATGGTTCACCTTTTTCTCCAGATCCACGATCCTTGCTCCTCTGAAATTGCGGTGGACTCTGACCTTTTCTCCAGCATGAGTAACCAGTGTGGCATATCTGACATCGTTTTCATCAACAATAGTTTTAGGAATATCGTACTTGGCTGGGTCGATGGGTGGAGCATTGTCAATCACTTTATTTTCCAGGTCAACTATGCGGGCTCCTTTGAAGTCTTTTCGTACTCGGACTCTTCCTCCAGTGGGCTTGTGAGGGACACTTACGATTTCAGGGTCATTGGAATCAGCAAAGGCTTTGTCAAAGTCAAGCTCGTGTTCAGCCTCAATTGTGCCGTAATGGTTTGGAGACTTTGTGGGGGATTCTGGCAGGGCTGGAGGAGGAGTCAATGCTTCAGGAACTTTTTCTTCTTCAACTAAGATTTCTTGGTCTTCGATGTTGGGCTCAATTTCTTCAGGTTCTGAGCCTCTCTCAGTGTAAGCAACTAATTCGGTCCATTCTTCAGTCCTCGGGTTGAAATTCAAAGGTACATAATTCTGCTCTGTGGGGCGATAAATTGGAATTTTATGCTCTTTTTTGGATTTTTCGAATTCTCCTTTTGTTTCCTCTTCTGGAAGCACTGTAACATCATTTGCATTTAGCAAGGAATTTTCTCTGAGTTTATTCAAAAGATTTGACTCATCAATAGGCTCGTCCAAGATCCTTGGTAGAGAGTCTTTTCTTAAGAAATCCAAATCAACTTCAACGCCATCTTTTTCAAGGAGGGGATATGAATTTTTTCTATGTAATAATCTCTGTGGAACTGGAGAGCTTGCTCGTGAAGGTTGTGTTGACTTAGATTTATACTTCAGTTTCTTTCTTTTAAGGGGCATTATTTTCGGCAGGATTTCAGAATAATCAACTGGGAAGATTTGCATAAGTTCTGTAATTGAATTATTCGGATTCATTAAATTTTGGCCTTCTAACTTGTCAATTGGGCCTAATTCCTTCTCCCATTCATGCCTGAGCAAGTCTCTTTCCATGCTCTTTATATCCCAGATAATCAGAATTGCAAGCAAAATTGTAACTATTAAAGAGTCCAGCGTAAACATCCACATCCACTCATCAATACTATAGTGTCCTAAAAGCAAGCCTTGGGCAATAATCAGTGGCACAGAAGTACACAATAGACTTATATAGCCAAACTTAATCAATGGCTTATATACTCTTCCTTTATTGTCAAACATTGCTTTAAAGGCCAAACTGTTGCACATCCCACTGTATAATAGTCTTATTGAATGAAAAGATATAAAAGTAGCGCAGGTAGATATCGATGAAAATGACCATTTATGCTTTTTTCTCCAGTATTTGAATGCTGGATCTTTTCTACATGTTTTTACGAAAAAGTAGCCCATAAATGAAAAATTGCAGATATAATGGAACGCTAAAGCGCCAATAATTAGGAGAAGACAAATTGAAACCATCACACTGCCAGATGTAGGATCAATTGCCAGAAGTCGCCTTGAAGGAGAATCACCACCATGTGTGAAAATAAATGCTCCCATAAAAATTCATGAAGCAGCTGCACTTATTGACCAGGTTGAAATGACTGAATTCACTAAACTGACTCCAGATGCTGTGAGTTTCGTTACCACCAGAAGGCCACCTGAAACCACTGTAAAGCCGCTAAATGGAAAAGGTACAGGACCTCCTGTAAAAGTAGCGCTCGAACTATTTGATAAGTGAACAGTACCATTACCACACTCCAAATTTGGGCATTCCTCGCATATGGATCCTGTCGCATTATAGCCTTCAGGGCAATTAAGAACACACGTATTTTGATAGAGGTAATAACTGCTGATGCAGCTTATGCAATTTGTTTTGGCTGATGTACAGTTTTGACAGGGTGATGCACATGAAACACACGTTTTCGCTTCAGCCACAGTCACGTTCTTAGGGCATGAATCAATGCAGGTTCCTGAATATAGATACTTGCTGCCGTTACAAGATGTGCAATATGTTGTTGAAGTATTGCAAGTTAAACACGAGGAATCGCAGCTTACACATGTATTTCCAAGAGTGATTGTTATGTCTGCTGGACAAGAAGAAACGCAGGTCCCTTGATAAAGATACATTGAACTATCAGTGCATGCTGTGCAATAGCTTGAAGTTCCTGAACAAGTTTTGCATGCAGTATCACAAGGGTCACAATTTCCGGTATCAGGATTTCTTACATTTCCAGATGTGCATGGGCCCAAACAAACCCCCAATCCTGATACAGTGCTGGGTGTATATCCTGCAGGACAGTTTTGCACACAGGTACTTTGATACAAATAATATCCAGAGGTACAGCTCATGCATGAGTAAATAGTAGATTTACATGTCAAGCAAGGCGAAACACAAGCCTCACACTCGTTGCCCACAGCGACTGTTGTATTTACAGGACAAGTTGAAACGCATGACCCTCCATAGAGATATTTCGTGCTATCCGCACAAGCAGTACAATTCGTTACTTTTCCATAGCAGCTCGAACAGGCAGAATTGCATTGGACACAGTTTCCATTTGGAGTCTCTCTTATATATCCTGTTGTGCAAGGCTCTAAACACACTCCAGATCCATTTTGGGTGCCTTTTGTATAGCCGTCTGGGCATGATGTAGAGCATGTGCCCTGATAAAGATAGTTCGTTGAAATGCAGCTTAAACAGTTAGAAACTGTTGTCGAACAAGTAAGGCAAGGCAGTGAACAATCCTTGCAGACGCTTCCAATTGCAACTGTTATAAGCGATGGGCAAGTTGTTAAGCACTCGCCGTCATAAAGATATTTAGTGCTGTCTGTGCATGCCGTACAATTAGTTGTTGTAACACTACACGTTTTGCAGCTAGTATCACAAAGCACGCAATTCCCATCAGAAGATGGAGCTACATAGCCTGGATTGCAAGGCGCCAAGCAAACTCCTGTGCCACTAACAGTTGCAGGAGTATAATTAGTAGGGCAATTCTTTTGGCAAGTGTTCTGATATAGATAATAAGTAGACACACAGCTTAAACAATAAATTGCAGTTGTTTGGCAAGTCGAGCATGGGGAAGTGCAGTCAATGCAGGTATTCCCAGAAATCACTGTAGTTAGAGAAGGACAATTGGTATAGCAAACTCCTTTATATAAATATTTGCTGCTGTCTGCACATGCAGTGCAATAAATCGTGGTGCCGCTGCATGAATAGCAAGATGAATCACACTGGACACAATCTCCATTTGCAACCAGCTGAATTTCTCCAGGGCCACAAGGAGTTTGACAGAACCCTGAAGAGGTTAAGGTTTGGTTCGCATAGGAGCAGCTGGTGCAGTAGGTAGGAGATCCATAACAAGTAGCACAATTATTTGAGCATGTTTTGCATTGAGAGCCATCGTAGTAAGTTCCTGCTCCGCAAATCAAAGTACAAGTGTTATTTGATGTAGATAATGAATATCCAGTGTTACAAGAAATACAATGAGTACTTGACGTAATACATTCTTTGCAGAGAGAATAGCAGCTGTCGCACGTAGATATAGATGATAGGTAATAGGAACCTATTGGGCATGATGTAACACACACACTGTTGTAGATAAA
>CATKHM010000111.1:1295-23762 GCA_949751825.1 Blepharisma undulans
TATTCCTTTATATTCTTCATTGCCTCCAGCCATGCAACAAAAAATTTTTGAGCCTGCCCCAGAGGTAAATTCAAATGGAATTCCTGGTAGAAAATGTATACTTTCCACAAATATTGCAGAAACTTCTCTTACTATTGATGGAATTGTATATGTGATTGATTCAGGACTTTCTAAGCAAAAATGCTATAACCCTCGTATGCGTGTTGAAAGTTTGCTGGTTTCTCCTATATCGAGAGCATCAGCAAAACAACGAGCAGGGAGAGCAGGAAGAACAAGGCCTGGAAAATGCTATAGGCTATATACAGAAAAATCATATAAACGAGAATTAGTTGAATCAACTGCACCTGAAATTTTAAGATCAAATTTAGCAAATGTTGTATTGCAATTAAAAATTTTAGGCATTGAAAATCTGGTTGATTTTGATTTCATCGATCCTCCCAGTCCTGAAACTATGATGAGAGCACTAGAAACCTTGCATTACTTAAGAGCTTTAGATGATGAAGGCGAGCTGACAGAAGAAGGCCGCTTGATGTCAGAATTTCCTTTAGATCCTGAACTTAGTAAACTTTTAATTATTAGTCCAAAATATTCTTGTGGAGAAGAAATGCTGAATTTAGTAGCAATGCTAACCACTCCAAATCCATTTTTAAGGCCAAGAGACCATGAAGATGCAGCTGATAAAGCAAAATCTAAATTTGTGAATAAAGACGGGGATCACATAACCCTAATCAATGTGTACCAAGGCTTTGAAAACGAAGGTAGGCAGCCTTATTGGTGCTCTAAAAACTTTCTAAATCCCCGCACAATGAGAGGAGCAGCTGAAATTCGTGACCAGCTTGTAATAAAAATGAATAAACTTGACATCCCAATCATTTCAAATAAGCATAACATAAGTGAAAACATCAGAAAATGCATTATTTCTGGCTTTTTTATGCAAGTTGTTCACAAAGAGAAAGCTAATTTCTATATGACATTAAAAGAAAAGCAGCATGTAGCACTTCATCCATCAACAGGCGTAATGAGACCTGATTGGGCTGTATATCATGAGTATGTATTAACTTCTAAAAAATACATAAGGATCGTCTCTTCTATAAACCCTGAATGACTTATAGAAATTGCTCCAGAGTACTTTGAATTATCTCATTTCCCTGACACAAATGGAAAAAAATTACTCCAAGAAATTATCGATGGGAAAAATACACAAAAATAATTAAGATTTTATAGATAAAGAATAATAAATAAGAACAAAAATATCAATCCCACAATTGTCATAATCAGACAACAATCTGAAGACTGCTCAATTAATGTCACCATGCGCTTTTGAACTCTTCCCATTTTTAATGTATTTTGATCAATATTTCTTTCAACATCACTTAATAAGACTCCATGCAAATCTAATTCATCACCTATATCTCTGCTGGCTTTTTTTAGATTTCCTACATTTTCAACAATCATATCAATCCTTTGATCCTGCTCTTTCATCATTTGTTGCTGTTGCTGCTGTAGTTCGTTTTCAGATAAATTTGATTCTCTAGAAATTTTGCTTGTTGGCATCATTTCGACTGAGGTTTTTTGACGGATGTTTTTTAATTTCCTTGAGTTTGAGTCGTGATATTCTTCAATTTCTCTTACAATAGCTTCTCTTCGTTTTTGTTCGCCTGGTGACGCTGTTTGGGTTTTTAAAAGATCGTATAATTCCTGGACTTTTATATTAAGCTCTTGAAGCTTTTGGTAGACTCTTTTTTCAACTTTAAAAGATTTAGGCCCACTGATACTTTCGAGTTCCCTCAGATCTGCATTGATTATTCGTAGAAGTTGGTATGATATATCTGCCTTACGTGAGAATTCACCCATATTGAAAAGAATTCTAAAGATAATTGCGTGTCTATAGAAGCTTAATTTTATTTATTTTCAAAATAATAAGAAAACAGCTGAAATAAGGCTTCCCTTGAATAATTAAAATAAATCTTATTTATCCAACTATTTTAATACGCAATTATATCATAAACTTTTACTGCAAATATTGTAATACCTTAATAATCTTGCATACATATTATAAAGCATTTAATGTCGTCGTCCAAAGAGCCAAAAATAGAGGATGAGATTTTTTCACGAGAAGACATCCCTAAAAAATTTTTGACCGACCCTATCATTGATGCTTTTAGACCTGAATTAGAAAAGCTTTATCACAAGAAAAGAACAGGCAAGAATTTTGAAGGCAAATCAATGAATTTCTACACACAAAAGTTTATGAGATTATATTTTTACCAAGGTTTAGATCAGCCAGATAGACTTCTTGTACACACGGAGCTATTGGAGTTCAAAAATATGCAATTTAAAACAGTTGCATCCTCAGTATTAGCTACCATTGTCACTTATATCACCTTGGGATCCACTGTGAGATATTCCAGATTTTCAGCCCTCAGATGAGCTGCTTCTTTTGGTGCTGGCTATATGACATGGTATTCTTTGAAAACTTATGCATTAAATAAACTTGAAAAAGGTACTGGGCATCTCTATGAAAAGTACGCAATAAAATAGATAATTGAGGCTATTTAATAAATATCGAAAATTTTAAATAGGAAATTATATGTCTTCATTTTCATTTAACGGTGCCAGATCGAAATCTAAGCCAACTGAAACAGTTTTGCAGCAAGAATCGCCGAATCAGAAGAAATATAGAGAAAGAGTTACAGCAAATATATGCAGAACAAGCCCATTTTTGAAGACAAATCAGCTATCAGAACTTACTTCACAATTCAAATCTAAAATGAAGGAGAGAGATGAAAATATTTGTTTGAAATCAATAGACAGTGAAAATTTCCCCCAGTTTACATCGAAAAATAGTACAATTGAAAAATCAAATCTAGGCAAAGCAATTGATTCAGATAAGCTTGAAAACTTTTTAAGGGAAATCGGGATATCAAAATATATGAATTTATTTAAAGAAAACGAAATTTCTTATGAGGATTTAGCTCTTTTAACAAGGGAAGATCTGATAGACTTAAAACTTCCTATTGGACCAAGAAATAGGTTGCTAATTGCGATCAAAGAAAAATTTGAAAATATTCCCAAAGAAGAAGTTAAACCGTTAACCCAGATTAGAAATGGAACACCACAACGATATCAAATAAAAGAAGAAAATGATATTTTTATGCCGAACTTGACACAAGCGTCAAATAAATTTGACGCAAAAGAAAGACCATCTTCAAGACAAAGTTTGGATAGCATTTCTTCAGAGTCTTTGAGATCGCCAATAAATTATGATGAAATAGTAGCAATGCTTAATAATATGAGAGAACAGCAAAATACAATGCTTAAAGCAATTGAAGAAAACCAAAAAGTGATAGCAATGCTCTGTCAAACGGATTATCTTCAAAATGCAGAGAGACAATCTCATAGCCGAAGAAGCTCAGGATATAGTGGAAATATTTATTAAGTGTATAAAATAAAATATTACATTGATAATTTTCGGACACAGTATCCTCTCCATACAGATTGAATAAATATTGCAGCACTCCTGATTATTTCATAGAGATTTCTTGTTTGATATTGTCTCACAAGAGATTGAATTTTAATTGTAGATTTGATAATTTTTTGATATTTTCTTTGCGCTAAAAACCGCCTGATGTGAGTTTGGATGAGTAGAACTTTCCCATCATTTGTTTCACATTTTGACTCTGGAATTGATGCAAGAACACTTGGTTTAAATCTTTTAGCTGATTTAATATATCTTGCAGGATTTTTCTGTTGAGAAAGTGGTGGAACGTGCATTTTTTTTTCTTGAAAAATCTTTTCAGGTGATGTTTTAAAATTTTGTAGCAACGCTTTGGCTTTTTTGTCAGCAAATTGAGTTTTTAGCTTTAAATAAGTTTTTCTTGCTTTATATCCTTTTCAGTATTTTTGTATTGTTATAGCGTATTTATTTTTATCAACTAAAATTCTGCCACTTCTCAACTGACTTTTCACAGGTGCAGCAAGAGGTGGTTTTATAGGAGTGTTAATCTTAAATTCATCTTTTCCTGTCAAGAACTCTCGAAAACTTTCATCTTTCAGCTCCAGTGCTAGGATTTGATTTTCTATATGCTTGAGTTTTTCTTCTATATTTAAAAATGGTTCATCTATGCTATTTTGTCTTATTTTAACTCTTGTTTTTCCTGAAATCGGTCTATTTCTTTCATTTTTAGCAACAGGATTAGATGGAATTATTGTTATATCTTGTAAGATGTCATTTTTTGATTTTTTTGGTTTAAAATTTTTTTTCAAGGCTTGCTCCATAAGATCTTTATTACTCGGAAGTGTATTTTCAAGATTTATCTCCCCACTAAGCTCAAAGCTTGCATTTTGTTTTCTATCTTTTGGCCTAGCACTAGAAACTCTTACCACTGGTAAATTTCCATTTAAATTATATTTTCTATTTGACTGTGTAGAATTTGCCCTCTGATGATTTGGTTTGATATTAATTTTCACAAAATTATATTTTTGCTTATTTTCTGCATTTTTTGCCTTCAATGCGTTATAATTTTTTAATAAAAGATTCAACACGTGGTGAGTTTCTGTTTTAACAATTTTTGCTTTTTCAATTCCTAATCTATAAGCTTCTTCTGCCTTATTAAAAAATCCCAATAACTCATATTCAACTCCAGCATTATAATAAGCAATAGCTAATGTATTTACAATATTTTCTGTCTTTTCATATCTTTCAGCTTCACTAAGTAAGCTGATTGCTTTTGTAACACTTTTTATAGCTGCGTCATGATTTCCTAATTGCGATTTAATAGCGCAAATATTTAGATGAGTTCCTGCAAGATTAGTAGACTCTACAGGCGAACTTATGCCTAAGTCCAATGCTTTCTGTAAATATTGTAAAGCAATATTAAATTTTCCAGCTTTTTTATAATAGCAGCCTAAGTTATTATAAGTAATTGACAGTAGCTTAGTCTTTGAGGACGAAGATTGAGGTAGGCTTAATATGTCTTGAGCTCTTCTTAATAAATGAAACGAGCTTGAAAAATTTTCTTGTCTTAAATAGTCCATTGCAAGTCTATTGCACTCAAGAACTAGTTCTTGCAATTGTACCGATAATGAAGCCTCTTGAAATTTTAATGACATAATGAAAAAATATTGAGAAAAAATTAATTGTGTTATAAAAAGAATTTTTTACGGTTCACCTGCATATGTGGCTGATATAAAAATTCGTACTCACCTGATTCAGCATTGAAAATTCCTGCTTGCAGACTTCTGAGTTTTAAAGTCATCCTTGGCCCAACTTCTTGTAAGATTACTTTTTTGCCATCTTCTTTAAATAAATATCGGTGGTGCCTGAAAAAGATAAAATCCCTTTGATTTTTCATGGTGATCACATTTCTGCCTCTGAATTCTGGTTTTTGTGGGAAAAGTGATGCCAGCATTCTTCCAATTCTTTGGCCAAGCCTTGTATCGAAATTTTTCATAATTAACTCAGGATAATAACCTGTAGGAGTTCCATGATTAGGAATTTCTCTTCTTTTCCACGTATTTGACACTCTAAAATGAGCAGTTGGACCTTCTGGTAAATGAATAATCCACAATCCCTCAGGCTCTTTTCCTTTTTCATTAAAAACCATGAGATCTGTATATTCTCTATTCGCTGCATATTCACAAATTTCTTTCATATCATAGGTTCTTCTATCATAGTACTCAGCATTAGGAATAATCCCTTGCACCTCTTTAGCAAATTTTACCAATAATTCTGATGGTCTCCTTTTCGTTGTGACGATAATTTTTGGGAGGACACCTTCTTTATAATAGCTTGCAAATTCATCAATATTTTCATCATTTTTCACTTCTTCATTGTCAGAGGTCACAAAAGAGTCTTCAGGAACTCTCATTGATTCAATTGTTTTAGGAGCTAGTGGCTATGTAATTATTACAGCTTCACCTGTTTTTTCTCTTTGTTTTTTGCGTTTTTCTCTTCCTTCCTTTTGCTGCTTCTTTAACTCATATTTGAGACGAAGCATAAGCTGCACTTTTCTTGTTTTGTTTTTTACTGTGGGGAGAATTGATTTGATACGGGTTGTATTGGGAGCTTGATTTTTTACCATATTATATATTAATAGAAGGACTTGACAAGTAAAAGTTATTTAAAATTAAACTCCTCAATTTTAGCTTTCTTCATAAATGATTTTAGCTCTGCTTTGACTTTATAATATTTATCACAGTACTTCTTAGCTTGCTTTGTTAAGGCATCAATAATAACTTTATCCAAGCTCATAGTAGGGATAGACTCAGTCTGGTCAGTTTGCACAGACATGTGGGCTACTTCTTTTTCTTGCTTGGAATGGTTTGTCGGCTGGTTGGGCTTAACTTTTATAACAAGTCAATCCCAAATGACATCTTTTGTAAAGGGGAAATATTCTAGTTTATCTACGACTCTTTCTTCCTCTAACGTCTTCCTTTCTCCACTTTGAAGCTTTCCTTTAAATGTTCATGTACAATTTACAAAGAGAATGTTCACAATTTTTGAAATTGGATTTGAGCACCCACCACATTGGCAAACATTTTTTACTCTCGCAATATCGAAGGTACCTTGGCTACCGACATACAAAGGAACTTGGCGGAGATAGTAAGTGCAGTCAGGCTGCGTGCATTTTCCGATGAAGTAAACTCCAGGTATTGGCATTTTTTTATTAGAAGAAATTCATTGCTGCTAATTGGAGAATTTTGTAATAAAAATAATCATTTTTAATCAGATTTTTATAATATTTGCACCTACTGGATATTAAATAAATAGCATGGATCCACAAATGCTAGTGTAATAAACTCATGCCCTGGCAAAATAAATTATAGTAATAAACAAAAAGAGAGTTATAATAAAATAACGCATAAGCTTATAAGCTCCTTATTAAATCATCCATCTAAAATTTATCTTTATTAATTATATGTAATCATTAAGTGTTTTTATTCAGGTAGCGAAATATATCTTATAGTAAAATTCTCAATTAAATCTAAACATTATCTTTGCACTTATCCTGCGAAAAATATATAAATCCAGCGAATCTATTATAAGATAAATTCAAAAAATAAGTGTTCGATGATTTAAGGGAAAATGGAGGTTGTAAAGGATAACTTTGAAGAAGCTCTTCAGCTTTTTCAAGAAAACCTTTTCCAAAGCGAAATAGTCTCACTTGATCTTGAGTTCACAGGCATTCATGGAAAACCAGAACAATTCAATGACAACATGACAGAAAGATACTCAAAAATCAGAAGAGTTGCAATGAATTATGAGATCATACAAGTAGGTTTGTGTCTTTTCATACGCAAAGGCGATCTATGGGAAACAAGGCCATTTAATTTCTATGTATTTCCAGAAGATTCAGGGGCAAATCCTAGAGTGACTTTAGAAGTCTCAGCAATTTCATTCCTCAAAGAGCATAACATGGACTTTAACAAATGAATATATCAAGGAATCCCATACATGACTATGCTGCAAGAAAGCGACCTTCATACAAAGTTGATTGCTGTGCAAGATGAGCCTATGGAGCAATTAGTTCTCAGCAAGCCAAATGATGTTGCCAGAATGAAAGAAATCGAAGAAAGTATTAATCAATTTATAGCAGGATGCGACCCTTATATTGATATTAATGGGCTGAATGCATATCTAAGGAGATATTTATATACAGAACTAAGAAAAAACTATCCTAATATTTTCCCTGAAAGTGTAAAAACTGAAGGAAGCAGAGATGTTACTATGAGGCTATATAAAGTTGATCCAGAGGCAGCACAAAGAATGAAAGAAGAAAAGGAAAGCAAAAAGAAATGTGAATTTAATGAAAGAATTGGCTTCAGAAGAGTTTTTACTTTGCTAGAGCAAGCTAAAAAGCCGTTGATAGTTCATAGTGGGCTTTATGATTTAGCATTTTTTATTGATGGTTTTTATGG
Source organism: Blepharisma undulans (assembly GCA_949751825.1). Lineage (NCBI taxonomy): Eukaryota > Ciliophora > Heterotrichea > Heterotrichida > Blepharismidae > Blepharisma > Blepharisma undulans. Next base: position 9,216 of record CATKHM010000111.1, read on the forward strand.
CGATCTTCCTGAAAAATACTCAGAATTCAAATCATTGATTCATATTTTATTCCCCATAGTTTATGACACTCGCTATATTCTCGAAAGGCATCCTGGGCTCTGGGAAGAATTTGATCAATCTTCCTCACTCAAAGGCCTCAGCCAATTTTATTCATTTTTATGCAAAAATGAATTCAGAAAAATTTCTCTTGCAGAAGGCTTCGAAAAATATCGTGATGAAAGCTATGCACATGAAGCTGGATTTGATGCCCTAATGTGTGGCACTTGTTTCCTATGGCTAATCGAAAAAATTGGCAATTTAGAAGGCTACAGAAACTTATTACCAGCCTTTAAAAGCTTTTTTGCAATGAATTTGGAAGGTGATGATCTTATATTCCCTGAAAATTATTACTATTTTAAAGGCGCAGACATCAAAAAGACCTTTGGGGCTTTAGAAGGATTTTCTTGGAGATATATCAAAGACGATGAATGTTTCGTTCAATGTCTCAGTGAAGAAAAACTAACTGAATTCAGAAGACGAGCAGAAGGAAATAACTGGACACTTATTTCAATCCATAACTATTTTAATTCTAAAGTCGCTGAGATCTAATTTTGTTTTAATATTATGCATGGGTTTCTCGACATTTGTGATCTACTAAAGGCTTGGTGTGAAAATGAATATCATCTCTTTTATGGATGTATATTTTATCTGCAAGATCTATTTTTCTGTTTTTCCAGTCAATTTTTTCGTATCCTTTAATTGCTCTTATTATTGTGAATCCTTTGATTTCAGATTTATCTGTGATCAAATGAGTAAACTCTTGTAGATCGCTTTCAGTTAGATTTTCTTTTTTGGAGTATCTCCAATGGTTTACATATTCGTTGAATCTTGTGATTCCTGTTTGTGCTGGGTATACGTCTATGTGAATATATGGATTTGGCATGCTTTGGTCCATTTCTTTCATTTTTGTGTATGCTTTTGTAAAGTCATGAATTGCTATTGCTCCTGGGTAGTTGTAGTGGGATACATATAGAGCAAGTGCTGTCCCAAGACAAGTAGCGATTAATGCGAGAGATGCTAAAATTAGGAGTGAAGCGTTGATGAAATCAGATTTATAAATGCATTTGGTTCTATATAAATTTTACATTTTTATGAATCCTATTGCAGTAATTATATTTATTCCTGGAGCTATTGGGAATAAAAACCTTAGCTCTTTGTGAGGTAAAAATGAATAAAGAACTACAAACGACAAAACAGGGAATAAAACATGATTCATTCTTGGATCAATAATTTTTGCTTTAGGCTGCTGATATATAATTCCAACTATAAACAGCAAAATTTCTCCCATAAGCATTTTAGGTATTGCTGACGTAAAATATCAATGCCATGGTGAAGTTCCCCATTCATGGCTTTTATTCTCATAAGTGTTAAAAAATAGCACCTCAAACTCAGGCCACGTAAAAGTTCTCCAAAAAAATGAATCGACCGATATAGTAATAATCAACGACACTACCGCCATAATTATTGACCAAAACACAGTCTGCTTTAGAGCAACTTTATTTGTGTATAAAATCATCCAAATTCCAATCTAAATATGCAATACAGGTAGCGCTAATAAAATCAAGTCACATCGAAAACAAATTCCTCCAAATGCTAATAAGCAGCCGACTTCTTTATATCTTTCTTGGATCCAAAAAGCAAAAATAAGAACACAGATAGTAAGGGCATATGTATTAGGGAGAGTTCTAGACATGTAAAATGGCAAATGGAATTGGCAGCATGTGATGATATAAAGAGCGATTCCGGCGTCTTCACCAAAAACTTTAGATACAGAGGTACGTAAATAACGATAGGCTAGAAAATTTAATGCGGCTAAGTTTAATCGTGCTAAATAATAGTTACTTATATAAAGTCCACATAGTTTTGTAAACCCTAATGATACAAAAGAATAAAATAAAGGGAAAGATAGATAAGCAAGACCTAGAGCAGCCATAAAAGTCCGTTTAACAACTCCTGGGAATTCATGGTGATCATAATTCTGAGTAAAAATTACTTCAACATCATAGTTGTATACCATCATATCATGGACTCCTTGCATGTTAAATGACTCTTCTACCTTTGTGTATGGGCATAAGATAATGTGGGTTAATAAAACAGCTGCAAATGAAATATCCCACTTGTCAATGCCCATGTTTATTATAAAAAATTATAATTTCTCATCGTAAATATGATTATGAAAGCATTATAAAATTCATATTTAAATGGAAACTGAAGAAATCGACAGGATGGCCCAAACAACCATGCAGATCCGTGACAAGAAAAAGCATTCAGCAACTTTGTCACCTCCTATTACGGAAAATAGAGAAAGAAATAGCTCTACTGATGTCCCTGGAACAAGAAAAAACTTCCATGATCGGAATATTGAGCATTTAAAAGCAATTTCTGAAAAGAAAGCTCAGAGATTGAGAGAAATTGAGGAAGAAAAAAAGAAATTGGAAATAACAAGACAAAGATTGGCACAGAGGATTCTGAAAAGAAAAGAAGAGGCGAAAAAATCTGAAGAAGAGAAAAAAGGGGAAAGTGAAAGGAATCCTTATGATATATTGGAAATTGATGAAATTATAGAAGAGGATAAAGAAAGGGAAGCAAAAAAATTAAGTATTTATAAATCAAGATACCACAGCTTTTTGAAAGATTTACAAGAAAACAATAAGCAAAAGCAGCAAATGAGAGAACAGGAAGAGCTTAAAAAACAGAAAACAATCCACAAGCTTAAGGAAAACTTGGGATTGAATAATGTAACTTCCAAAGTATTCAGCTCAACTCCTACTAACCAAGCTGAAGAAGATGAAATAAAAAGCCAAAAATCCAAATCATCCACAGCAAAAGCTAAAGGAAAATCCAAAGAACAAGATGCAGATCCTGAAGAAGAAAAACACAAGAAAAAAGCAGCCAGAGAAGCCAGCGAACAAATAGTAAAAAGGGCTCAAAGGCATATTTTGGAGCTGGCTGAAAAGAAAGCGGAAGAAGCTAAAAAAGAAGCAGAACAGCGAGAAAAAGAGCAAAAATTTAAAAGCTCTCTTCGCGATGCTGTACTATCAAAAAAGCATACAAATGAAAATGAAGATACTGAGCCTCCAAGCAGCACTTCAGAAACTCCTAAAAAACCTAAAAAAATAGATGATAAAGCTATAGAAAGGCTTTCATCAGCCCCCAAGCGCTGAACAGGCCCAATCATCACTGACATAAATGTTTTTCGCAAAAAGTACAAGCTTACAGAAAAAGATAAAATATTTGTTATAAAAGGCTGCTATCCAGATATAAAGCGTGCCTTATTAAAAAGAAGTAATTTTTCTATAGAGATTGGTTTGAAAATCCAGACAAGGATTCTCCATGCTTTGATTTAAAGTGGACTCTCCTTCGAAAAGACGTTGACATGGATAAACTCACTGATAATCAGATTTGTAACCATTTTGATAAAAGTGCAAATATTACTACTAAAGTAGGGCTTTGCCATAATTTGAGGAGTCTGGTTTGGTTTAATAATGTTGATATTGATACTTTTTATCCTCAATGTTTTGATGTGTCTGATCAAGCTGAGCTGCAAGATTTTATTACTGAATTTAAAATAATAAAAGCTGAATGTGTATTAAAGCAATATCAAAGCAATGAAAATGTTACTGAAGAGAGAGTAAAAGCTGCTCTAAAAGTAAGTAAAAGAAGGCTGCGAAATTTAGACGACTTAATTGATGATCCTAATGCAAGCAGCTGGGATTTAATTAAAGAAAAAGAATGAGAAATCTTGAACTCTGACATGATAAGTGAAGAAGAATTCAAGAAAAGAAAACATGAGAATTGGCTGCAAAAATTAGATATGGAGCATAATCATATTCCCAAACCAGAACCTGCCAAAAAAAAGAAAAAGAAAAAAGTTGTTAAAGAAGAGAAAAAAACAGAAAGTGTTGCGAGGGATTCTACACTGCTTCAAGAGGTTGAAGAAGTTCTTGCAAAATTAAAACAAAAATACCCACAATATGATATTAATGGGAAAAAGAACATTTGGATTGTAAAACCAGCAAGCCTATCCAGAGGAAGAGGCATTGGGTGCTATAATTCTCTAATAGAAATTATAGACCATATACAAAAAGAAGGCACATGGGTTGTGCAGAGGTATATAGAAAACCCTATGCTAATTTTGAGGAAGAAATTTGATATTCGTCAATGGGTTTTAGTTACTTCTTGGAATCCTTTGACAGCCTGGTTTTATGAAAGATGCTATTTACGATTTGGGGTAGAGGATTATATTATAGACAATCTTCAAAATAAATTTATTCATTTAACCAACAATTCAATCCAAAAATATTCAGAACATTTTGAAAATTCTGAAATTGAAGGAAGCATGTGGCACTCTGAAGAATTGGCAGAATTTTTAAGAGAGCAAACTGGGAGAGATATTTGAGAAGAAGAAATCAAGCCAAAAATAAAGAAAATTGTAAAATATTCTCTTGAGTGTGTACAAGATATGGTTGATAATAGACCAGGGTCAAGTGAGCTGTATGGGTATGATATTATGATTGATGAAAATTATAACCCTTGGCTTATTGAAGTCAATGCAAGTCCTGCTATGGATTATTCAACGCCTGTTACCAAAGAACTTGTCAAACAAGTTATGGAAGATACCATAAAAGTCATGGTAGACTACCAATTAGCTTCAAAAAAGAAAAAATCAAAAATTGACACTGGAAACTTCACTTGTCTTTTTAAGTCAAAAAAAGTCATTGACAGACCTATACAATCATTTGGTCTAAACCTAGTATGTGAAGGAAAAGCTATTAAATCCTAATCAATAGAAAATAAATCTTCTAAGAAATTATTAAGCCTTTCTATTTCTACGTGTAATTGTTTTCTTTGGCTGTTCACTCTTGTGAAGCTTTTGCAATCTTTCTGAAGCTGCCTTGACTAGGCTTGGGTTTCTATTATCGACCAGAGAAACAAGGGCAGATTTTGATCTCCCTGCATATCCACCTTTCTTAATTGTGATTTTGTTCTCGTGCTGGGTTTTACCTTTTGCTCCGTATTTTCTGAGTTTTTTGGCTTTGAGTACAACTGGTTCTCCTTTCTTTCTGTCAGCAAGACCAATAGCACTTGTGCTTGCAATTCCTGCGAATTTTTGGCTATGAATGTTGACTAAATTGTAAGGGTCAGTTGAGAAATCAGTATTGTTGCGTCTGATAAGATATTTGTTGTTGTTTCTAAGGAGTTCCCAGAGAAGATCTGATGAGACGCTTGCCATAGACTTTTATTAAATGGAAGGTGAATATGCCTTTTAACAAGAATAAAAATATAAGCTTATGCTATTAATTGTCAGTTTTTGGGATATCTATTTGTATAGGAGATATTTGTTCTGCCTTTTTGGTTTCTTCAAGATCTGCGTTTGAGTTTTTGCGAGAAAGTGGCTTATTATTCCCAGCACGTAAAGTACTGCCTCGTTTATATAAAGTTTTCTTTGTTTTGGGCTTTACCTCTTTCAAAATTATTTTTACCTTGTCAGCTGTTGAACCTTTTGGAATATCAACATCTAATAAATGGAAAACTGGGTCTAAATTTGGCCTTGGGGTAAGTCCTTCATACCCTGCTGCAGCTCGGTCAGCCAGAATTGAGTTAGTTTTAAGGAGATCAGAAATTTGTTTTTCGAGATCTTCTTGTACATCGTAGGATTGTTTAAGTTTATACAAAATTGTGGAATAGCCTTGGGTCATATTGTCACTTTTCTTTTTAAGCTCCATAAAATCACGATTTAGTAGACTGTACTCGTTGCTTAATTTATTTACAATTTCTTCAGAAGCTTTGAGTCGTTTTTGATGGTCAAGAATGATTTTATTGTCTTCGTCTGCATTAAATCGTAAGCTGGTGGTTTCACGCTCTAATATGGAAACTTTATTGCTTAAAATAAAGCATTCTTTTGACTTTTTCTCGATTTCTTGCTTGAATCTGTTGTTTTCTTCTAAAAGTCCTAAGTTTTCTTTTTCTTTTGCTAAAATTTTTTCACCCATTGCGGTTTTTTCTTCAGCAAATTTAGTGATTTGCAATTTGTAATTTTCAACGATTTTTTTGACTGTGTCTGCACTAAAATACTCATCAGAGTCTTTTGGCTTCAGCTTAAGAGGATACAGATAGTAGAAAGGAACCAACCCATCTAAATCAGTCAAAGTATCTGGATATTTTTCATAAACATGCTCCAATACTTCTGTTTCTATTTCTCCTTTAGTGATAAAAATCGCAGTTTTTATTTCTTCTACTATATTTTTAAGCTCTTCTTTGTATTTTCCCTCTTCATTTGCTAATATTTCAAGAGCTTTTATTATAAGTTTTGTTCTATTTAGTGTACGCTTGGTGACATTTTCTTTACAATCGTCAAATAAAGTTCTAAGAATTAAAGCAAGGTCTAATTTTGTCTTGAGAACTGAGGAGTTGAAAATTTTCATTGAATTTCTTTCAGACAAACATTCAAATGTAGTATTTTTGTGTATGAATTTTTTATATGGATGCACTTCTGGAAAGTCAGATAGTGTTGGTGTTCTATTTTGAGACTCTCCTGTATTCAAAAACATGAGCGTATTTTGTAAATCTGATTTATTCGTGTGGGTCAAAAAAGTTGGAGATAGAGATGGCAGGGGCATGAACTCTTTAATATGACTGAAAGTTGATGAATGATGATGAATTTTTGGCAAGGGCGATTTGGTTGGAGATTTTTTATCTCGTTTCATTTTTCAAATATTCTATTACTATTTTAACAGAACCATAGCTAATTTTCCATTAATTCTTTTTATCCAATGCTATATTTATATTACAGATAGTATGCCCTGAGGAAACGAAAGAAATTATTATTCTATTAGCTATAACCAATTTTATCTTTTTAAATTTTTGATTATAATGCTTATTTTCATCACAATTATCTCAAAATCTTTTTATTTCTTAAACAAATATGAATATATTTATTATTTAAGTATCTAACCATATTTATTGCTGATTTGCACTTAGCAGCGAAGTTTTCAGTCCTTCAATATAAGCAATCAAATGAGTTTTTTTGTATTCTTTCGCATGTGTACTAATTGCATCTAAAAATATCACTTTATCTTGTGTATATGCATTAATGGTATTCGTTGATTTTTTCTTATAAACTTTACTAATAGTGCTCCTCAATAAAGTAATCAATTTTTCATCTGAACTAGGTCCTCTTTGTCGTAAATATGCAATTGCTTGTAAAAGCACTAAATAATTCTTACATTTTCCGCTTCTTTTTAGAAATTTGTATTGGTCTAGTTGTGCTTTGAATCCTCTGGGTCTTTTAACAGGTAAATAAATCATTTGGACTTTCGGCTGAGACGACTTTTCTGGAGTATGGCTTGGGATAGAGATATTAGGATCATCAGAATCTTTTTCGTTATCACCAGTACTTAAAGCTTTAAAAGGATTTCCGAAATTAATTGGAACCATTTTATGGCTTTCTGGCTCAAGATAAGCGTTTCGATGTTTAGGTAAATTACTGAGAACTGTATGGAAATCTCCCATTTTTGCAATAGGGACATCGTGTTTTTCAGCAGCGCCGAAAAATTGAGTTGCCATAGTAGAAATCGCAGCTTTTACATTTTCACGTGGAATTTTAAAAATATCACAATAAAGATGATGCTTGTATAGTTGACAACATACAGCTCGGCCTGAAATATGTTGTTCTGCTTGCATATTAGCAATTTGGTCAACTTCATTTTTAAGGCTGGTTTCTTGTTCTTTTAAGTTTTTTAATTTTTGGTTTACTTCAGGTGATAATCCTATCTGATTTGGCAATTTTAATGCTCCAGGTAAAAATAATTTCATTTTTCTTATAGCTTTTGGTAGTAAATAATGATAATACACAGGCAGTTCCAATAAATAATTAGCTAATTTTTCTTCATAATATCTTGATTTATCAGATTTTGCTGCAAGCGGATTCCGATAAAATTCAAGACATTCCCATAATTCAATAAAATTGTAACATAAAACAAGCAATTTGGCACCTCCTCCTTCTTCTAAGGCAAGCATAGCAAATGGTTGTATGTGGCCTTGCATATAAATAGGCAAAAATGCTGGTCTGGTAGGGTAATAAAAAGCTAAAGATTCTTCAAATTTTTTAGTTCTAATAATTTCGTAGTAATCATAAGGGAAATCTTGAGGGATTTTGAAGTTGGAATAGACTTGATTTTGCTTGTAACGAAGAATTGGGTTAGATTTTCTAGGCTGTAAACCATGAGCGAAATGAGTGAATTCTTCTGGAACTGGCCAAAAGCTGCTTCGGGTCTTTTTTTCAACGATTAAAATCAAGGGTATTTGGGGGCGATCTTCTCCTTCTAAGCTTGCAGTGAATACGGAATTATTTAAATAATTGACAATTTTTTCAATAATATTTAAGGCGTGTTTGAAGCTAAAACATTCAAAATAGCTTCCACCTGTGGATTCTGCCAAATCTTGAATTTTTTGGGTGTTTTTAGCTTGATAATTTTCAGTTTGCATATGAATTACAAAAATTCTTTGGTCATATCTTCATACATCAGTTGAGTATTCGCTTGAGTCTTTCAATTTTCAGTCGTTCGAGTTAGCTTTTTCACACTGATTATCTGTAATCACAATTATTGCCCCAGGTTCCATTTTATTCGGGTTTCTTCCATACCCATAAGTATCCGTGGATGTTGCATGGCGGAACATATTGATTTGTTTAAAAGCTATAGCGATAGCTTGATTCAGAGTAATAGAATAAGTAGACCGACAAATATTTGACAGAGATTTAGAAAAATGCAAGAATTCATGCTCCCAGGTCGAACGAATAGAGAACTCATAATCAGTGACTATAAGATGATATTTATCACCCGAACTATCATATCCTGAACGCTGACGGATTTTTACAGCATGCTCTACAGCTGCCTTGGCGCAGTCTAAATAGCTTGCGCCCTGAGAGGTTCTTTGCTGCATGGACGGAGAGGTGTCAATTACAAAAGCTACGTTCATAGATGAAAAATACAAAAATGGAGCCAATTGGAATTTTAATTAATTTTATTTAATTTGCTTATGTCAGAGGATTAGTATATTTAATATATAGCAGTTGATGTAGGCCAACGCTTTATTGAATGGAATCATAATCCTCTTTTAATATTACGCTGGTATAGGTATTTATCAATTTTCTTATAAATATTTCTTAAGTTTATCCTGTATTTATATGAAATAGCTATTAGATAATATAAATTGTTTTTCCTCAGTCATGCTAGTGAATAAAGAATAAGTATAAAATCATGGCATTTATAAAAAGATGATATTGAAGAATAGAATTATAAACCTGATTTAATAATAATCATTTGTCAATAGTTAAATGAATGGAAATTTTTCATGTTATATCTCTTCATGCAGAAAGCAAGTCAAGTTTTTATGCAATTGCACAGATCCAGAAACAATGATGTGTAAAATCCATAAGTTAAATCATCTAAAGGGCAAAAAGCTTCACCATAAAATAAGAAATTTTCAGTTGGAATATCATCACGTTTCATCAAACGAAGATATCTTCAAAATTCTTGGTTCAGAGAAATCATGAATGGAAAAAATCAAAAATATCTTAACCGCAAATGTTGAGCAATCTCTGCAAGACTTAATAAGAATAAAATTATTAAACCTAGAAGAAAGCATAAGTGAAGCTGAAAAATTAATCAAGACTTTAAAAAGAATAAGCAATATTCAAAATAGAATATCAGCAGACGAAATTATACAAAGAGAAGTTTATAAAAATAAAGATCATTTAGCAGATTTAATTTTGAATGAAAAGAAGACTCAAATTGATCTACTTGAAAAAGAGTTATCAGCCAGATCATCAAATAATAACAGTGAGATCAATAAGCTTCTCGAAGAACTCCATAATATTTCAATATTTGACGAATATGAAAATTATATTTTCTCAATAACCTCACCGTCTTCCCGCATTAAAAAGTCATATAAAAAATTTATCAAAGAATGTGAAAATATTTACATATTATTAACCAAACCCACCTTGAAAATACTCAGGCACGATTATCATGTTCTATTCACAACAGATTTTAATTATCTTTACAGTTATACTGATAATTATAATGGGATAGAACTTTATATTTATGATATTGAATTTCACAAAACTGCATCTTTTGTTCTAAAATCTTATCGACCTAGTCATCGCTTATTAGATAGTATAACAAAGATTATAAGGCTCAATAAATCAAATTTACTTATTGTTGGGAATTTATCAGCAAGCATAAAAGGGTTTATTTTTGATTTATGCAGCAAAAAAGTTCGGCAAAGTTTCAATATTTATTGCCGAACTACTCCTTTTCATGAACTGAATGAATTTATTTATTATGAAAACTATTTGTTTGTTTTTGGGGAAAAAGGTATTAAGAACTGCATGAAGATGAATTTAAATAGCAAAAGATGGCATCAATTGAATTTTCCAGTTTTGCCAGGCAGAATTTTTTCTATTCTTTACAAAAATTATATTTTGATTGGCAGTTATAGAAATTCAAATTTTTATTTATATGACCTATTAATTGAGGATTATTCAGAAATTAACCCTTTTCAGAATATGAAAAGCTATAAATTCCTTTTTACTAATAATTTAAGAGTTTATATGTGGATATGTGGGTCAATTTATGAAAGTGAAGAAAATAATTTATTTGAATGAAACATAATTACAGATTTCAAATTTCAAATTCATACTGAGCCTTATGAAATTACTTATGGGAATTACATGGGAAATCTTTATATTGGCTTTTTAGAAAAACCGCAAATGTATTGCTATAAATTTAATAGGGTGAAAAAAGAAATGGAATTGGTTTATCAAGAAGATGTTAGTAATTAATATACTATATTATAAGATAAAATAATTATCACATTAGACTTTTAATTCTGAATTATAAGTCAATATCAATAGATGAAGAAAATAGTCATTTCAGCATCCAGATTATATAAACCTGGCAAGGGCAATTAATGAAATTTGCAGATTTTATATAAAATCTTTTATACAAAGCTATAAATATAAATTTCAGAAGTATTCTTTTTTTGAATTAATTAAGCAGACTAAATATTTCTCAAGATTTCAAGAATAAATGGCAAGAAGGGATTAGTAACTTATATACAGCGACTTCTTATTTAAATTGGTTTTGGTTGGAGACTCCGGAGTCGGAAAGTCTTGCTTGCTATTGCGGTTTGCTGATGATACCTTTTCAGAGTCATATATAAGTACAATAGGAGTAGATTTCAGATTTAAAACTTTTACAATTGACAATAAGCTTGTCAAACTACAAATCTGGGATACTGCTGGCCAAGAAAGATTTAGAACCATAACAAGCGCATATTATAGAGGCGCTGATGCAATTTTGATTGTATTTGATAAGACGAACAAGGAAAGTCTTGATCATATAAAAGACTGAGTTGAAGAAATTAATAAATATTCTGAAGGGTCAGTAAGAGTATTACTTGGGAATAAATGCGATAGGAATGATAAAATTGAAGTAAGTGAAGAGATGGGACAAAAATATGCTGAAATGCATAATATGATGTATCTCGAAACGAGTGCGTTAAGCGCACATCATGTAAGTGAAGCTTTTTTTATGGCAACAAGAGAGCTTGTTCAGAAAAAAGAAAAAAAGACACCGAGAGGGAAAAAACTTGATGATTTGAAAAAAATTAGGAAAAAAACAAAATGTTGTTAAGTTTAATTATTTATACACAAAATAGTAATAAAATTATTGATTTTTAATAATCAAGTATATCATTACATAATTTCTAGTTTTTTGTTTGAATCAAATACTTAATTTAATGTTTTTGAATAGCCATATAAATCTTTGTCCATTTAAACCCTAAAACCCTTTTTCAGCTTGATCAATTTTTCTTATAATCAGCTCCGCTAATTCCCTAATGTCATCTCGATACCTGCATATATTTTACATTTTCGAGCTATTCTTCAAATCTCCTTCTTCTATCATGTCTTTGGCTTTTTTTATATTCTCTGTAGTAATCACATCTCAAACTTTTTCTTTTCTCTCATTTTCCTGCTTCTCCTGTAAATATATTACTTTTACATCATAAGATGATGTACAAATATCTTCATCTTTGATGCAAAAGCTGGAGCAGCTACTATTATTGCTTAGGCTTCTTTTTCCTTTCCTGGAAGGAGTAATAGTTTTATAAAATTTGTCAAAATTCTGCTTGGCTTTCATTATAGGAGATCGAAGCCTTCTATCTGACACTGAAGGCACAAGAACTTTGGAGCTTTGAGATAGGCGACAGTTTAAGCTGTTTACTGAAGTATGGCAAGAATTTTTGGATCTACTTTGTGGATTTGTGGAAGCTGTCGTAATGAAATAGAGAGGAGCAACTTTGGGAGATTTTTTTAGCTTTATTTTTTTGCGAATTTCTTCTCGATAAGTTTTTCATGAAGTGAAGTCTTTTTTTTCTTTGTTTTCGAAGATCTAGATGGAGTTTTACTTCAGATGCTTGCTTTTTTAAGAGGACTTTTAGGGATGATTTTTGGGACATTTTGAATTAATTTTAATTATAGAATGGATTCTATTGAGAAATTAAAATTGAAAAGTTGTGATAAATAAAATAATAAAGATTAGAATTATGACATTCATGTTTTTTTTATACCAAAATTTCTTATTTATTTTAAATTTAAGGTCCTTTTTCTTTCAATTTTCAGCGGATGAGGATTTTTCTTTAACATTGCATCGCTTGCACTTTTAGTTATTACTGTCAAGCCTCTGCCTTTTCTAGCTGTCAGAATTTCATTTATTTGCAATAATTTTTGCCTTTCAGGAGATTTATTTCTTGATGATATTTTTTCGCTATCAATTAAAGTTCTTTTCTTTATTTGAGAGATCCTATTGCCATTTCCAGTTAAAATTTTTCTTCCAGGTAACTCATCTCTAATGATAATTCTTTGATTCGCAAAGCTCTTTTTACTTTCTTCCTTTTTTATTACAGGTATTATTTCTCCCTCATCACTACTGATCGATAAGTCTCTACCCCCATATCTGTATTTATCGATATAATTAGAAATTTTAAGCATATTTCATCTCTTTTCTGGATTTTTTTGGAAAATATTCGTAATCAAATGCCTCCAATAATTTGAAACTGATCCAGGAAGAGGTGCATAATTCACATTAACTATATTCTGTACAATTTGTGCAACCGTATTTCCTTGAAATGGCAAATTTCCTGTTAATAATGCATAGAAAATACACCCTAAGCTTCATATATCAAGTGCTGGTGATGCCCTATTATCAGCCCTTGAAATAACCTCAGGTGCCGTATACATCAAACTTCCTGAATCTGATTTTTGTCCTTTCCCACTCGCACTACACATCCCAGCAATTCCAAAATCTACAATCTTAATATCATTTTTATTTCAATTCGAAAAAAGCACATTTTCAAGCTTCAAGTCTCTATGTATCACCTTATTATTATGGCAATATCTCACAGCCCCAATAATCTGTACAGCCAAACTAAAAACTTCTTCTTCATCTAGCTTTCCTTTTTCTTCCACATATTTCTGCAGCTCTCCTCCACTGCAATATTCCATCACAAAACAAAGCTTGTCGTCCAAAGGAAACGCATCAATTAATTTTACAATATTTTGATGCTTTAAGCTTCTTAATAGCATCATTTCTGTATAAACTCTACTTACATCTTCATGGGAAACCAAAGTTTTGTAGCTAACCACTTTGATAGCTACTTCCTCTTTAGTTAATTTATTTTTATACAAGGATACAGATCCGAAACCTCCTTGGCCTAATTTCTTGACTTCTTCATAAATAGCCATACTTGACTGACGCAAGAAAGCTTCGCCACGTGATAGAAAGAGAGGTTCGTCTGGATTAAGCATATCTATATCTTCGTCAGATATTTCGCCTCCGGTCGAATCGTAAATTTTAAAAGACCTCTTGGAGTGGAGATTAAATTTTTCGGATGATTCGGTGATTATATCTTTGACAGACATGTGTGGTCGCATATGAATTTTGCTACTTTGAGTTAAATGCCCGTTGAGGAACACTGTAATTTCAGTCTTATCCATTTATTAGCTTTAGTCAAAAGTGATCGGATGGAATTTTCATTAGTTTATTGTAACGCAAGTAAATTGGATTTGGATAATATGGATGTGTGCAGCAATTTTCTTAATAATGGCTGAATTTAATAGGATTCAATATTTAATGTATAAGAAATTTAAACTTCAATTAACTTTATTTTTAAATGGGATATTAAAATATCAATCAGCGAAAATAAAAATTATAATTCTAATTAACTATCTGATTTTTTGACTCAGAAATATTGTCAGCTTTGATTTAAATATTACAGATTTAAAACAAAGTCTTTTTCTATTTATTTATCCAACTATTTTCATCACAAGGACTATTGATAACATCAAAATTATCTCTCGAATATAATTCAAATAGTAAACAGTTCATTGAATCAATTGAATTTTAGTGTGAGCATAAATATCAAAATTAAGAAAACACTTA
>CATKHM010000111.1:23862-36137 GCA_949751825.1 Blepharisma undulans
TAATAAATTATTTATCTTTATAGATAATAAAAGCATATATCTTTATTAAATTTTTAGACTTAAGTAATGTATGATTTATTCTGTATGAGTTTGTGTTGGACACACATTATGTGTACTGATTTTAGCTGGAAATGAGCTTGCACTAGTCTCGGCCTTGTATCATTCATGGACATGATCTCCTTTGATATTGTAATCGTTGATCATATTCAGTGACCCAGTCACAAAGAGTCTGTAGGGGCTCTCAAAAGGTTGCCAAGAGCTAGTCAGCTGAACTCCTGCATAAAGTGTTGTTCCTGCTGGAACCATAAGTTGCACAGTGTTAATATAAAAGCTTGCCTCAGAGCTTGCTATAATTTTCCCTTCTGAGTCATAAATTGCTAAGCTGAATGAATCAGCATCCATCATTGGGATTACAACAACAGTGATGAACTGGTCTACCCTTGAGAATATTGGATAAAGGTCAACTTCATTGAACTGGGTTGTTCCTCCATTAACCATAAAAGAAGCATCTGGGTTTTCTATACATTTCGCTGTATTTTCAGTGTAGCTTTCAAAAAGCTCATAAGTCATTAGGACATTTACGTCGAAGTCCATTGTAACTGTTCTAACAACTTTCCCAAAATTGAGGTAGTTTCCGTTGACATCAGCTTTGTATCCATGAGCTCCAATTGGCCCTAGAGGCCCTAAAGCCCCTAAAGCGCCTAATGGCCCAATAGGACCTAAAGCACTCCATAAGCCAAGAGCACGAAGCTGTACAGCGAAGTCATTATTTTTGAACAGAGTTTGGCCTGGATCTTTTAACCCATAATATTGACTAGGAGCTACTGGGCCATTCTTTCCTAAAGGTCCATTCATTCCTAAAGGACCTCCAAAGCCTGTTATATATTTGGCAAATAAGGACCAATCCCCAAATCCTGATATTATTGATGCAGGATTCCAAGTGTTGTTGCCAATAGGACCTAAAAATCCTAAAGGACCTTGTGGGCCTAAAGGTCCAAAATACCCTAGGCAGCTGCTGGATGACAGGTATTCTTCTAGAGTCCCATCTGGCACTTTAGATGGGTCAATTACTGGACAAATACTGCTATTGGACACTGTTGATATGGACTCAACTGTTGTGTAAGTGTATGGTGGGTGGATTGGGAGCCATGTATCTATGCAATCTGCTACAGAAAACTGTATGAGGCTGCATAGGACAAGCAGAATAATCACTTTCTGGTTCATTACTTTTATAATGTTACTAAACATAAGATGAAATAAGGATCATTAATTAAACCTGAGCATTAATTTTTAAATTGATGACGTAGATTTTGATGATGTAATATGTAAGAACACAACGTAATGCTTTGGGATTCTCAAATCCATTATGAAAAATATTTATTATTTATAAGACCTGGATTTCATAAATTTGTTGAAAAATTCATCTTTTATTACTTTGTTTGTTAGGAAAAATTTATTCTATCTCTGAAAAACAAAATATAATTTAATTATTTATATAAGAAATATTTTTTGAAGTTTAGTGATACTAACTTAAAGCCTGAACAAATTTCTGATTTATAATGAAGTAAAAGTGTAATTGATTGCTTATCTTGGTTCCATTAGAATCGTCATAAATATTGGTGAATATGTCGTCATCATGAAATCTAAAATGGCAGATATTTAATACTCGAAATCATTCAGCATTACTTTGAGATTTTCAAATAATAGCACGGCAGCATGTGTTTGAATGCATTTGTTTTATATAAAATTCAGATATATTGCCATATTTCAATAAAATATAAATTGATTCAAAATTTTAAAATTATATGTTTTCTTCCCTCGCAAAGAAATCAAAAAGCATACTCTAAATATTAATATCCTGATTATTATAAATAATAAATATAAAAATTTAGCCAAAATTCTCTTAATCGAACATTTTGTTTAATGAATACTATTTAACGAAGTTTTAAGCTGCTTTTCCATATGATTTAAAGCTCTTTCAGATATCACTTGAAACACTTTTTCAACATTCGTTGACTCTTTGGCAGAAACTTCAAATAAATTCATTTCCCCATCGCATTTGCACCACTGAATTGCATCATCATAACTTACACCTCTTTGCTCTTCATCAATTTTGTTCCCTATTATAATAAATGGAAATTCTTCAGGAAATTCAGGCTTTGCAACGTTTAAAAATTCTTCTTTCCAGTCTCTGATGGCTTGAAAGCTTTTTTCAGAATTTATATCATATACAATTACACAACAGTCTGCATCTCTATAAAAAGCCAGCTCGAAACTTAAAAATCTTTGATGACCAGGGATATCCCATATATTCAGACATATAGGATTTCCATCTAAAATTACATCTTTTACAAATAATTCAGCATTGTCTGTTTCATCTTGAGTTAATTCAAATTTCTTATTTATGTATTGATTTAAGAGTGAGGTTTTTCCTACTTTAGAATTCCCCAAAAATAAAATTTTTAGATTAGTTGTGTTAATATTTTTGGGCTGTTTTTTCTTGGTAGGTTTGCATTTTAGCTTGTAGCTTAAAAAGTTGTGTAATGGGATCTCTACAAATAAAGCACATGGAACTGCAAAAAAATAAACTATTCCAATAAGAGCCATGGAATATCAGTAAATATTTAACCTCTGCAAATAAAGAGAAGATTTCTGGCTTTTCATGATAATGTCAATAATATTTAGTTGAATTAAATACGCACAGTAAGTAAGCTTACCTAATGGAGCTCACATTTGAAGCGATATTGGATATCTGAAATAAGAAAAATGGCCTAAAATTAAAGGCAAGCCCATTAAGCTTATTCCAACAGCGTTAACAAGCTTACAGAATGCAATATAAGCATCATTTTGGCCTTGAGTTCAATTATCAAATTTATAGTCATCGTCTTTGTAAGCAGAGTATTGGATATCAATTATAAACATAAATAAAAACAGCCCTAGTATCACAGATCCTCATCTTATATAAATGTTTTCAAAGAATTTTATAATAACTTTGGAAATTATGTCTTTATTATGTGGATTGCATTTTGTGTAATAAATAAAAGCTCCTGCAATTCCAAAAGCATAAGGAGGAATTCTGCAATATGGCTTTGAAAAATAATAATCAAAGAAATCATGGTAATTTTCTGCTAAAACAACAATATTAAGACTGTATTGCGATGCGATTATTCCTGCAGAAATCACTCCAACTGCAATCAAAGCACTTATAATACCCCATGCAATTTTGCATGATTTTTTATAAAATCATACAATAGGAAGAGTGATGATAAAAAATTGCATTTCACAAGCCAAATAATACCCGTTGGATAAACATCGAGTGAATTTGCCATCTGGTACAAAATTATTTATATAAATTGCATTTGACCATCAATAATCATCGCACTCATCATTAATTTCATTTCCTTGGTATCATAAAGGACCTTGCCCTATATATCTTTGCAAAGACCAAAAAAATAGTGTTGCTAAGAGAAAAATTGGTGCTTTGAGAGCATATTCAGAAAAAATAGCTTTTAAATAATATTTATGATTTTCTTCAACAAAATAAAGAAGAAATGAAGTAAATGTGAATCCTGAAATCCAAAATAATGTATCAAGTGAATACAACCCTGAAAAAAATACAATGTTTTCATCTTTATCTAGCAGCTGTTCAAGCTTCACGACATTTGCAAGCACCGAACTACTAAAAAAATAATAAGCTACTGTAGCTACAATCAGTCAGCATACACTTGCAAATCTAACAAAATCAAAAAACTTCAGATTTTCATCATCATTTGCTTTCATTAATATTTTAACATTTCTTTTTGCTGAAAAATTCAATAAAAATTCTCTGGTCCTTGATATTTTTCTTTTAACATTTATCGGTGATTTATCATCCAAATCTCTTAATTCAGTATATTCTGGCTCAAGTTCATTTTCTTCCTCTTTGACACTTTGCAATATATCAATAGTTGTCCCAACGACTCCAATTAATCCAATTAAAACACAAAACAAAATCATGAAGACTGCTCCTGTTGTCATTTTAAAATGCTTTTCAACATACTCGTGAGGGAACCGAATAACTGCAGAAGTATTTTTTACTGTCTCTCTTAGATTTCCTGGCAAAAATAAATTCTGCTTTACATTATCTGCATTGAAAAAAGAATTAATTGCATCATTAATGATTTCTATATAGTTCTCCTTTGAACATATAGAAGGGCCACATACTGTGTAGCCTACAAATGGATGCCTTAGGATTTCTATGATGGCGTATTTTGCATCTGATAATGCTTCACAGTCATCATATCTTCCTAGATCGTTGAGACTTTTCCCAGTATATGTATACATTTTGGAATATCTGTCAGGGTCAATTTGAAATGAATCTGGAGCGCTTTTGAATACAAGCGCTAATTCTTGGAAACATAGTGTAACATTTGAAGCTCAAACAATTGATAAGCTGATCAAGATTTTACATAGAAATTTCATTCAAAATTATTGTAAGTGTCAAAGAAGCCACATTTTTACTACAATTATTTAAATTTTTGGGTAATTACTGAAAACTCGCTTTTATTAAAGTTATCATCATTTGTCTTCTATAATTATCGATTAAATTTTGGGTGTTATAAAGCTGCTTCCCAATGGCAAGAGATTCTGCAACGTTGCATATAACAACTCCGCTGTCAACACCGCTTCCTCTAAAGCACTCTGCCTCTTTGTAACGATATTCTGGTATATGCTCAGTAGTTAGCTTCTGAGCTCTTACCGCTCTGTGAACAAATTTATTAATTACTTTTGTAAAAATATCTGTATCTGTGGTTTTTGTAAAGGGATCAAAATATGTAACTGTGTTCAAGTTCATATTCACTAATAAAAGTGACCAATAAGTTGTATATATTGGAAACATCAATAAGTCGTAGTTCAAAATATTGATTTTAGGCTGAATAATCGACCTCCCTTTGAGAATTAACGCTTCTGAAAACTGCGAGTCAGCAATTATTACTTTGGCAGCTAATTTGTTATAGTTTAATAAGTTACGATTCATTTGTACAATAATAGACATATAACAGTTAAGTATTTCTTCTGTTAGGCCTAAGCCCTCTCTGAAGACTAAAAATTTGTCTGAGAGAATTGTCCTATGGCCTATTTTAAAAATTTTTTTGCCAGCTCCAAATCTTGGATCAAAAACTCACATGAAAGCTTCTTTGATTTTATCCAGTTCGAAAGAATTGATTTTGCTTGAAGGCTCCAATTCTCTTAATCTTTTTATGATTTCATACTCAAGAGCTGAGTATTGAGGCTCATCATGAACTGTTGGCGTTGGAGAGTTAAAAAGTACCTCTGCACAACAGCCTAACTTGAATTTCGATAAGTTTTCTTGAGTGAGAGCACTATTTGTCATGCCTTTTCTTAAGAAAGTAGGAAGCAGATTTGATCTGAAATTTTGTTTACTAAAAATCCGTGTGTATGCTGAAGAATGGCATGGGAGAGACATCATTGCATCGCTGTTGGAATCGACCAAAGATCTCACTGAGGCATCATTGTCACTTGCGTCTCCTTTGGAATACCATTTCATTGCGGATACTGAACGCATGGATTTGATTATATTGGAGTTTTAGCATATCTTTTTTTGTGGTGCAGAAGGAGGATAGACAAAAAAATCGAGAGATAAATTTTATATTAAAGAAAAGATATAGATTTCAAGGATATAGAAATTATAACTCTTTCATTTCAAGAGATAGTAATAAATAACTGATATTGATAAGGCACATTTAATAGGTTAGAAGACCTGTGGATAGAATGAATTGAAAACGATTGAAGCAATAAATGATTTGCTATCACAAATTTGCCATTAATTGTCATTTCTGAATAATAAAAATGAAAGAAAAATAAATTAATAATTCAAATTATAAGAGCAATTCGCTTTTGCCAATTGAACTTCTTGCTGATGACTCTTTAATTTTGCTTTGTGAGCTCCTTGATGATAGCTCTCTCATTTCTTTAGGATCAAATCCCATAGTCAAAGATCTCTTTGTTTTACTCCTAACAAACAACCTATTAGCGATTCTTTTTGTTGGAGACATTTCAAAAATATTTGACAAATGCATCAATGCATATTTTAATTTTGTTTGCAATGGAATTTTATCTGAATGATTTTTTGCTATATCCTGACTTTGTGAATTTTGAAGATTTGCCAAATCAGCAACTCTTGCAATTGCTTCCGCAAATTCAGCAAAATTCATTTCCATATGTTTTTTATTATAAACTTCATCTATTTGTGGCCTCATTGAGTAAGCGTAGCAGACATCAAAATCTCTTATCATAAGTGACCCTGTTTGAAAACCTCCTAAAATACAAAGCTCTCTGAATTCTTCTATACTCACAAAGGGTGCTTGCCCAGGCAAAGTTTTTTTCTTAGAGAATTTTTCAAAAAGTTGATCAAGGCAAGGCTTATAAAGTTTGACAACATTTTCACACTCCTCAGTTAATAATTTTTTTCTTCATGCATCTCCAGTCATATAATTCTTCATCAAAGGCTCAAATTCATTTTTAATTAATCTTTCAACTGCTTCTGTCATTGTATTTGTCAGCCTTGATTTAAAAAACTTGTCATATGCTACTCTTGTTAAAACTTCTAAAAATTCATACCTAATTAATGCATTTCCTGGATTATAAGTTTGATTTTTAATTTTTGATGATAAAGTGGCATTTCAATTCACCCCAACATCAGCTGCTGAATAATAAGCATCAAAAGTCCCACATTGGTTAAGAAAATCGAAAAATGCATTAATTCCCATGGAAAAAATTTCATTGCCACTAATGGCTGAAAGGATTTTATATGTGTTTCTTCTGTATATATTTTACATTAATGGATAATATTTTCTCAATAGTCGTTTGCAGCTTTCCATATCTTCTGGAGACTTAAAAAATGAATCGATCTTGGTAAATCCTCAATCAAAATCAAAACATTTATCAATAAATTCCTAAATAAAGATTACTTCTGTCTCAGGAGCAATGTCTTTGAAGATACTTGATGTTTCTATTTTTCAATCATTTTTGGGTGGCTCTATTATGACTTTTTTATTATAAACTTCTTTTTCCATTCTGGGCTTTGTTTCAGGCAAATCACTTAGCTTGCACATCGGTCCTTTAGGGGTTAATTTATTTACTGTGCTCACATTCAGCCTAATCTGTACTCCTTCAGAATATTCAATGATGTTTTCGATAGGCTCATAAAGTTTTATTATATCCCATTCTTCACAAACAATTGGCGTTTCGCCATGACTAAAGAAAAATAAAATATCCCTAGGAGGAACCATTCTTGCTACACTATAAAACCCCATGTGATCAATTGGAACCAATTCAGGCTCATAGTCATCAATATCCAAATGCAAAAAGATTGGCTCATTTCTTGCTGTTACGATAGAGCTTGTTCAAATAAAATTTACTTCAATTCATCCTTCACATAGCCAGCAATTAGAAGTATCTTCACAATGATTTTTTGCTAATAATGAATCATGATCAAATATTCGTTGAGTTAAATGCCCAGCTTCTAATTTTGGATCAATTTTTCTTTTCTTTATAAAACCTTTGGAATCAACTTGACATTCGTTGCCTTGCAAGTGGATGCCAAGCAAACTATGATTTTTCTTAAGCCCTTCTCCAATATTTAGACACTCTTGTTGGGTTAAATAGTTATAGGATAAATCTAAATGTCTTAATTCCTTTTGATTTCCTAAAAGATTACCAATTTTTATTGTGATATCTTCTGTTGTGCATCTTCCAATAGAATTTCATGATAAATCTAGTTCTAATAGTGTATCATTATAGATAAGTCCTTCAAATATTTTGACTGCACCTTCTTCTCTGATTTCGTTTCAATGCAGATCAAGCTTTTTAATGCTCATATTTGATTGTAATAATTTTCCTATAAGAAATCCAGCATTTTCTCCAAGCTTATTTTTTGCTAAATTAAGCACCTTAATTTTTAAATTATCACACAAACTCTCAACTAAAATTTCTAGACCTTGATAGTTAAGTTCAGTTCCTTCAAGATTTAGCTTTTTTAGGCAAGATTTTGGATTGTTAATCATCTCTATAAGTTTTTCTATAGGCTTATTTCCAAGTTTATTGTTTGCTAAATTAAGATCTTTCAAGCTCGATCCATTCATTCTTGATAAAATTTTAATTGATCCTGAATCAGACAAGCGGTTATTTCGCAAATTTAATTTTTCGACTGATTTTAAACTTTTTAGTCCTTTTGATAGTGCATTAGCATACTTATCACCAACGCCCATATTCCTTAAATCAACTTCATTGCTGGTACCTCTTCTCCTTACAATTCCAATAGGTTTAGGTCAAATTTTTTCTTTTTCGCATTTTTCAAGGAAAGCTATATTCGGAGATGACTCCATATGATGCTGTTTTATTTGTTCTTTATATCTATCAAGGTGTTTAAAAGTCTCAAAAAATTCAATTCTTGCTGTCAGCCCTATTGGCCCCTGATAATTGTCCATACTTCCTTCTCTATGAGCTAGTCTTGATTTACAAAAGAGGTTACGAACGCTATCATCACTTTTATTTCTATCAGAAAGATCTGCAGATCTACGACAAGCATGTCCTCTTTTATGAGAAATTGCTGATACTCTTGAACAATTTCTACTTAAGATCAAAGGAAGATTCCTTTTATCTTCTCTGTTCCTGGCATGCATTTTTTGTTACAATCCTAAAATATGAAAAATTGGTAGTATAAAAATTATTAATCCATTTATCAATCCTAATTTCTTATATGACTAATTTCATGATCAATAATTTATTTTTCTCCCACCAAAATCCTCCTTCTTTACACTGAAAAAATAATTTCCACTTATAATTATATAAAAATATCCTAAACTTTGATGGCTGTATACTCCCACTCATTCCCCTTAAAAATCCACTTAACATGTTGGTGTTTTGACATTTTCATAATATCCAATCCCTTATATAATGTCACAACCTCAGCCAGTACGTCAAAAAATGCAAGTTGTGATCGACGACTCTTCTCTTGAGCATTTCAATTCCTGCATTAAAAGTCGCTATGAGCGCTACCTCTCCAAAAAGCACGAAATTGAAGTTGCTGAAGGCTCGCTCGCTCAATTTGCATCTGGCTTCGATTCATTTGGGATCCACAAGACACCTGCTGGAATCATCTACAAAGAATGGGCACCAGAAGCTACTTCATTGTGCCTTTTCGGAGAGTTCAACAATTGGCAAAGAAATCAATTTGTGGGGAAGCGAGATCAATATGGGGTATGGACAGTCTTGATTCCGAATGAAAACAATCGCTGTGCTATTACACATGGGCAAAAGCTAAAAGCTGGTCTGACTTTGAGAGATGGGAAATGGGCTGATAGGATTCCTGCATGGGCAACTTATTGTGTCCAAAATAAGGATACCAGGTTGTATGATGCTGTATTTTGGGATCCTGCAGAGCCTTATGAGTGGCTTCATCCTCGGCCTAGTGCTTTACGAAGTTTGAAAATCTACGAAACTCATGTAGGAATGAGCTCAGAACATGGCGTTGTAAACACTTATAACGATTTCACTATAAATGTGATCCCAAAGATAGCAGAAACTGGCTATAACGCAATTCAGCTGATGGCAATTATGGAACACTCGTATTATGCAAGTTTTGGATATCATGTGACTAACTTTTTCGCAGTAAGCAGCCGATATGGGACTCCTGATGATTTGAAAAGATTAGTAGATACAGCGCATTCATATGGGATTTATGTGTTTTTAGATCTTATACACAGCCATGCTAGCTCCAATGTGCTAGATGGCATTAACCAATTTGATGGGTCTGATCATCAATATTTTCATGCTGGAAAAAAAGGAAGACATGAGTTATGGGATTCGAGACTTTTCAATTATGGGCATTGGGAAGTATTGAGATTTTTATTGTCAAATTTGAAATGGTATATGGATGAATATAGATTTGATGGATTTAGATTTGATGGAGTTACGTCGATGCTTTATAAACATCATGGGATTAAGTTTTGCTTTTCAGGGCAGTATCATGAGTATTTCAATGAAAATGTGGTAGATACTGATTCACATATATATTTGATGTTAGCGAATGATTTAATTCACTCACTGAATCCTAACGCAATAACAATTGCAGAAGATGTATCTGGAATGCCAACTCTTGGAAGACCAATTCCTGACGGAGGGTTTGGATTTGATTATAGACTTAACATGTCAGTTCCTGACAAATGGATCAAACTGCTGAAAGAAGTCAAAGACGACAACTGGATTATGGGTGATCTAGTATATACACTGACTAATAGAAGATGGAATGAAAAATGTATTGCTTATGCTGAAAGCCACGACCAAAGCATTGTAGGAGACAATACGATTGCTATGAAGCTGTTTGGGCAAGAAATTTTTTACAATATGTCTAAAAATGCTCAGTATACACCTGTAATTGATAGAGGAATTGCATTGCATAAAGTAATTAGGCTTATTACACATGTAATGGGAGGAGAAGGATATTTGAATTTCATGGGTAATGAGTTTGGCCATCCTGAATGGGTTGATTTTCCTAGAGAAGGAAATGGTTGGTCTCATCATTATTGTCGTAGGCAATGGCATTTGAGAGATGACCCAAATCTTTATTATCATTACTTGTGGCAATTTGACCGTGCTATGAATTTACTTGAGGAAGAAACTCATTGACTTAATTCAAAAGATCAATATTTCAGCGTCCACGAAAAGGACAAAATCATCGTCTTTGAGCGAGGAAACAGACTTTTTGTCTTCAATTTCCATCCTAACAAAAGTCTCGAACATTACAGAGTCGGCACCAAATTTCCATATGAGCATATCATAGAAATGGATACAGATGAAAGAAGATTTTCTGGCCACGGACGTCTTCAGCATGGCCATGAAAATCCTTTCCCAATCATGAAAACTCCTTGGAACGGGAGGCCAAACTACATCCAAATGTATATCCCCAGCAGAACTGCCATCGTTGTAAAGCCACTCATAAATGACGAAGACAGGAAAAAATTTGGACTACCTACATTTGAAGAACAAGAAAAAGAATTAACTCCTACAAAGGAAGAGGAAGAGGAAAAAGTGGAAGAAACAAAGTATGAAGCTTTGGTCACTGCCAAAGTGGAAGTCATGATACTGGATGAAAATACAGTTGAAGAGACGAAAATAGAAGAAAAAAAGGAAATTAGTGTGAATGAAGAAGGAGAAACAAAAGTGGAGGTTACTGAAGAAAAAATAGTGACAAAGGCAGAGGTTGTTGCAGATGTAGGAGGCACTGAAGAAAATACTGTCTCTGATGAAAACGCTCAAGAATAATTAAAATTAAGCCTTAAATAAAATTTTACTGAAAATGGACATAACACCATCTGAATCAGAGTTATTTCCAGAATATTTTATCACTACAGATGGAAACGTAATAAAAGAAAAAGCATCTGAAAAAGGAAACGAAAGGTCTAAAAAGCATACTAAAAGCTTGATTTCCCATTTTATGAATCTTGGAGCAAAACGTATGCCAGTTTCAGTTGACAAAATTGGGAATTTATTAAGAGCTGGAAGAGTTGTGAGGCTAAATTCTCCAACCAAAGGGTATGAAGTCACAAAAAGTGTCAGTGATTTAATTACTAATGAGAAAAGTGTTAAATATCCAAGAGATATTATAGCAACTGCGTCTGAAGAACTGGATATGAATGCATTAACTTCTCTATTCCAAAAGTCAGGCGACTCACGAAGGAAAAGCAGAATCCCAGAGATGGTGCCAATAAAGAAACCAGAAATCGTCTATGAAGAGGAAAAAGAAGAGATAATAAAAATTATCAACATTCCTCCTCCAAGACTAGATCGCTTGAGAAGATCCATCTCAGTGACCTCATTCAACAAGCAAAGAACAAGGTATCACAGCAAAACTTTTAGCTCCGGTTTAGAGTCCACTGTTCCTTCAAATAAAACAGATATTGGCTACTTCGACCAAGAGAAAAAATCAGATGAAAAGAAAAGACCATCCTCAACAGGGAATTTTATGAGGCCAACCTTTTCTTCGACCTCAGCTTATGTGACTTCATTAGAGAGACTTTTGCCTAAAATAAAAAGATCTTTAACTAAAGAAGAACTTATAAGCAAACTCCCTAAAAAGCTTTCTAGAAAAAGAGGATGCTCAAGAAGAAAATCTATTGAGCTATTGAAGACATTAAAAATGATCCACATCTATAAAGGTGAAAATAGTAAAATAGACATTGAAAATAGTAAAGATAAATAACTGTTATAATATT
>CATKHM010000112.1:0-37108 GCA_949751825.1 Blepharisma undulans
TAAATATACAAAGAAAACTTAATGTAATTAACTTTAATTGTTTATAAGCCGTTTTTACATTTTTTTAGCTTTTAAATTATTGTTGGAGCAGTTTTGAAACTGTTTTTAGTCACGTGATTTGTGATTTTAATCTCCGAAAATGGCAGAGCTTGAAATTTAAAAAAGAGCTCGGCAGAAAATTAATTAAACCATGGGAGAATTGCATAAAATAGCTTTATTGGATAATTTCTGGATAATACTTCTATAAGAAACATATTCCAAAAAAAAACAAAGTATATCGTTTATTATAATATAAGACTGTGTATTGTCCCTCTCTAGCAGAGTTTTTGATTAAATTTCAAATGATTGAACAGAAATGATTATTTCAATGAAGCAAAACATTCAAAAATTGGAGGTGATAGTCTGAATTAAAAAATTAAATCATGATAAATTATCAAATTTCTGTTATTTTAAGCTTTTACCAATCCAAATTATTATGGGTTCCATCACAAAACTGTTTATTTTTCGAACACTTGCACCCACAAAGATAATAAGTTTTCTTTTCATCCACTTCAAACTGAATTGGAGCAAAAATCGACCCTTGATGAGATCCATCACAAAACGGCTGAGTTTTAGACTTTCCGCAATCACAGAAAAAATATTTCATCCCAGGCTCTAGCTCTACTGCATAAGGACCTTTTTGAGGGTGTCCTTTTTGCTTTAATATTTCCATTTCAGCAGGACTTTGCTGCTGAAGTCCCCAGTTTACTATATCTCTGAGCTCTTCTCTATCAAAAAACCACCCTGCAAACTGCAGCACATTCTCTGGATGCTCATTAAGTGTTTCTCTCATGA
Organism: Blepharisma undulans; assembly: GCA_949751825.1. Taxonomy (NCBI): domain Eukaryota; phylum Ciliophora; class Heterotrichea; order Heterotrichida; family Blepharismidae; genus Blepharisma; species Blepharisma undulans. The sequence continues at coordinate 835 of CATKHM010000112.1, forward strand.
AGATTTGTAGCATAACTGTAAGTTCTGGATGGTCTCGCAAATATTTTTCATTTGAAATTCTGATGTCCAGTTTCTTTTTTTCTAGTTCTTTTCTATGGACTTTTAAGATTCCTGGGACTCCTATTGCGTTGTGTGGGTTCCTAAAAGGAGGATTGTCCTCTTGAGACATTATTAAATTAATATAATTATGCATTAAGCTTTTTGCTTCAAGGCCTCAATTTCATAAGGATTCTGCTGTTGAAGTCCCCAGGCTACAAGATCTCGAAGCTCTTCTCGATCAAAAAATTGCCCTGCAAACTTCAAAGTGTTTTCCGGATGCTCTGAAAGGGTTTCTCTCATAAACATTTGCAGCATAACCGTGAGCTCAGGGTGATCTCTTAAATAAAGCTCATTTGATATTCGAAGTTCCAGTTTATTCTTTTCTAGCTCCTTTCTGTGCAGATTTAATATCCCTGGAACTCCGATTGCGTTGTGAGGATTTCGAAATAAAGAGTTTTCTTGAGACATAATAAATATTAAAATTCATATTGAGAAACTAATTACTATTTGTTGAATAAAATAAACTAGGCTAAATTTAAAATAGCTGATATGAGAAAACAATAAAATTTATTACAATTTAAAATGAACAAAATTTTGTATAAATGGTAATATTTCATGAGCACAATAAAAGTCAAATAAAAGATTTTCTAAGAGTGGCTATTGGATACAGAGAATATACAATATTTGGAAATGCACTTTGAATCACAAAATTTCAAAAAATCTTGTTAAGACTCAGAAAATTATAAGATTATGAATTGGTGACATAAATCGAAGTTCAGTTTTTTTCTTATATTTTATAACTTTGGCCATGATAAACTTGTAATCCAATAATAACCCAGAAATAATCTCATCATTGAGCTAGATTTTACTTAAAATTAATTAACAATATTATGATGGTGGACCTTGGAAATAATTCCCCAGCTTTTTCTTATGATCATTCTAACCTTCTCAAAGACCTCAGCTTGGCCTGGGCATTTAATCCTATTCGCTTCTGAAAACGAAATAAGCCAAGTCTCACAAATTTGATGGAAATTCCAAAAAAAGTACAAATAGAAGAGGCTTTCGCAATTTTCGAAAGTGAATGAGAAAAAGAATCCAAAAGGCCAAATCCAAGTTTTTTAAAAGTTTTGCTTCGAGTTGTAGGCTGAGATATTTTAAAAAGCTGTTTGCCAGGGATTATCAGTTGAAATCTTGCACTCGTTCAAGCCATTTTAGTGATATTTTTAATAAAGTTTATCGAAGACAGCAATTACGACTCATATGCAGGAGCACTTTACGTGCTGGCATTCGCAGGAGTCTCAACTGTTGGCTATTTTCTAAACAATATAGCATATTTTCGCATAAATTTACAAAGTTTAAGGCTTAAATGAATAATTCCATCACTTGTGTATAGAAAGGTTTTAAGCACATCTAACCTGACTATATCAAAAGGAAACACAAGAGGAAATATATCAAATGTAATAGCATCTGAAATCGATTTTTTAGATGGTCTGATGCTCCTAATCTATTTTTTATCAATTCCAACCTTTTTGATCGGAGCGTTCATTGTTATTGGAATTTTGCTTGGGCCTGCAGGAATTATAGGGCTAATTATTTTGGTTTTTCATTTGCCTATAATTTTAATAACTGGTTCTATAACAGGAAAATTCAGAGGAAGAGTAGCGTTTCATAGTGATCGACGCGTCAAAATGATATCAAATTTAATAGAAGGGATACGAATTGTAAAGCTTTATGGCTGGGAACATCCTTATTTAAATTTAATTTTTAAGGAAAGATCAGCCGAAATAAAGCAGCAATTAAGTAAGCTCAGAGTCCACTCATTGAGCTATATGTTTGGAAATGGGTCAATAGGTTTAATCACTGTGATAACATTTTTGATATATGTTTATCAAGGAAATACAATGGAAAATGGAGTTGTTTTTGCATCCCTTTCGATTTTTATGATCACAAATGTCTTGATTACTGGAGCTGGGCTTCATGCAGTAATTATGATATTTTTGATAATAATGTTCATGAAAAGAGTCACTAATACATTAATGATGAAAAATAAAGAGGAAAGCGATTATGATCCATCAAAGAAACATACAGTTGTTGTAAAAAATGCAAATTTTGTATGAAATGATGATCAAATTGAGAAAACTCCGACTGATATGGACAATAGAAATAAATTGGATACAGAAGAAGGGCTAATTAAAAAACAAAATGCAAATGAATTTTCTCTGAATAATATGAATTTTAAGCTCAGAAATGGAAATCTTTTAATTGTGGTTGGTCCTGTTGGCTGCGGAAAAAGCAGCTTATTTATGGGACTTTTACAAGAAATAGCATTAACTAGTGGGAAAATTGGTATAAATGGAAGCATCTCTTATTGTGAAGGTGATCCTTGGATTGTTTCAGGCACAATAAGAGAAAACATTTTAATGGGATTGGAGTTCGATGAAAATTGATACAAAAAAGTTATTTTTGCATGTGCCTTGGAAAGGGATCTTGAAAACTTCAAGTTTGGCGATAGCACTATGATTGGAGACAGAGGAATCACCTTAAGCGGTGGCCAAAAAGCTAGAATCAGTTTAGCTAGAGCTGTCTATACAAATCGTGACATAATTTTATTAGATGACCCTCTTAGTGCTGTTGATGCAGAAGTAGGGACTCATATCTTTAATTATTGCATCAAAGATTTCCTAAAAAATAAAACTGTCATTTTAGCAACTCATCAGGTTCATTGAATTCCTAAAGCTGATAAAATTTTAGTACTTTGTGAAGGAAGTCAAGTATTTTGTGGAAACTATCAAGAAATGCAAAAAAATGAAGAAGTCAAAAATATTATTGGGCATTTACTTAACGATGATAAGCAAAAAGAAAATGAAAATGGAGCAGTGCAGATAAAAGAAGCAGCAACAAAAGAAAATGAAAAAGATGATTTATTGATCCAAGAAGAAGAGAGAGCAACTGGAAAAATTCCTTTTAAAGTTTATTACAAATTTTTCAAACTTGCATTTGGGTGGCTTTTATTTTTCCTCACAATACTTTCCTTTTTATCCACACAAGCATGCTTAACAGCAGTTAGCTGATGGCTAGCAATATGGTGTGACGCTGATGATCAAAAAGATACATATTATATTTGGGTGTATTTTATTATCATTGGCTGCACATATGCTTCTACCTGCTTGAGGTCTATTTGCTTTGGCTATGGAATGATTAGAGGTGCCAAAAAAATTCACAATGAAGGCTTGAAAAGTATTACCAATGCAAAAGTAGCATTTTTCGACAAAAATCCATTTGGAAGACTTATAAATAGATTTTCCAAGGATACACTTTTAATGGATGAAATGCTGTCACATTCTAGTTTTGAGTTTACTGAGGCTACTTTTTATTTATGGGGAAACTTGATTCTTTTAGCAATTATTGCACCACCTAATATAGGTGTTATATTGATTTTTTTCATATATGTGGTAATTTTGGCTAAAAAACTGGCACCAATTACAAAAGACTTAAGAAGAATTGAATTAATATCTAAAAGTCCTATTTTGTCTATATGCAATTCATCAGTGCATGGTCTTATTACTATAAGGTCATTAAACCTCGAAAAAAAGTTCATAAATGATATGAGAAACGCAATATCTCTAAATTCAAAGGCAACGCTTGGCTATTGGTTAGTTTTAAGATTTTACCAATCATATGTGGAACTTGGGTCATTTGTTGTATCAGTGCTTAATGTTGTCATTATAGTGCTTTATAAAGATAATATTGACCCTAGCTTAGCAGCTATGACTATGTCATTAACAATATCTGCTACTGGGTATATTTCATACTGGGTATTGATGCTAATTGAAACTGATAATTTGATGGCTTCACCACAGAGAATTCTAGAATATGCCAGCATAGAGGAAGAAGGAATTTTCGAAAATGATGAAAAATTTATTATAAATAAAGGCAAAATCGAAATAAAAGATTTATCTATGAGATACCAAGAGAATTTCCCACTTGTTCTCAAAAATCTCAGCTTCACTATTGAAGCTGGTCAAAAAGTCGGAATTGTCGGTCGCACAGGTGCTGGAAAATCTTCTATAATGCAAGCTCTTTTCCGCCTTGTAAACCCCTGTGATGGAACTATCCTCATAGACAATCAAGACTACCTTAATTGTGGCCTCCACCAGCTTCGCAAACAAATGTCAGTTATCCCTCAAACCCCAACTATATTTTTAGCAAGTTTTCGTGACAATCTTGATCCTTTCCACGAACACACAGATGAAGAAATAATTTCTGTTATTGAGCAAACACGACTAGCAGGCCTTTTGAGTTCTTTTTCAAACGGCTTAGAAACTTCATTAATTGGTGAGGGTGGAAATTTATCAACAGGCCAAAAGCAGCTGGTTTGTCTTGCAAGAGCTCTGATAAGGAAAAATAAAATTATCATGATGGATGAAGCCACTGCAAATGTTGATCCAGAGACTGATAGATTTATACAAACACAAATAAGAGAAAAATTTCAAAAAAGCACTTTGCTGATTGTTGCGCATAGGCTGAGGACAATTATAGATACTGATCTTATAGTCGTGATGGAAAGCGGGTCTTGCAAAGAAATTGGGACTCCTTATGAGTTGGGTAATAGGGAGAGTTCGCTGTTTAGAAAACTAATTTTGCATACTGGGCCTGTAGAATCACAGTACTTGCTACAACAGTTGCAAAATTCAGAAGAAAAATAATTCTAATATAATCATAAATTTTTATGAATTTCTTGAAGTATACGATTTCTATGTAAACATTGAGAGCTTTATTTGCATTTCTAATTTATTTTTTAATCCTTTTAATGAAAATCCATGATCCCTTTATTACAATAGCTTTAAAAATTTATCTTGGTATTTAAATAATATTTATACTTCATTTTAAGAAATAAGACTTTTTGTCTAATAATAACTAAAACGCATAACAAAATTATAATGGAGGATCTTTCAAAAACTTCCCCAACGTTTTCTTATGATAACTCGAATATCTTCAAAGACCTCAATTTTATATGAGCATTAGACCCTATTCGATACTGAAAAACCAATAAACCAAGCCTAACAAACATGTTAGAAATCCCCAAAAGAGTACAAATAGAAGAAGCTTTAACAACTTTTGAAAAAGAATGAGAAAAAGAATCAAAAAAAACAAAACCAAGTTTTTTAAGAGTTTTGCTTAGAGTTGTAGGCTGAGATATATTAAAAAGCTGTTTACCAGGAATTATCAGCTGGAACCTTGGACTTGTTCAATCAATTTTAGTTATATTTTTAGTCAGGTTCATTCAAGAGAGCAATTATGACCCCTATGCAGGTGCACTTTATGTATTAGCATTCGCAGCAGTTTCAATTGTTTCATATTTTCTCAACAATATAGCATTTTTCCGCATAAATTTGCAAAGTTTAAGGCTAAAATGGATAATTCCCACACTTGTATATAGAAAAGTCCTAGGCACATCTAACCTAACAATATCGAAAGGAAACACAAGAGGAAATATATCGAATGTGATAGCATCTGAAATCGATTTTTTAGATGGTCTAATGCTCATAATCTATTTTTTATCAATTCCAACCTTTTTTATCGGAGCTTTTATTATTATCGGCATTTTGCTTGGACCTGCAGGTATTATAGGATTGATGATTTTGGTTTTTCATTTACCAATAATTATGATAGCAGGATCTATAACAGGAAAATTCAGAGGAAAAGTAGCTTTTCATAGTGATCGGCGAGTCAAAATGATATCAAATTTAATAGAAGGGATACGAATTGTAAAGCTTTATGGCTGGGAGCATCCCTATTTAAATATAATTTTTAAAGAAAGGGCAGCAGAAATAAAGCAGCAAATAGGCAAGCTGAAAGTCCACTCTCTTAGCTATATGTTTGGAAATGGATCAATAGGTTTAATTGTGGTTATAACGTTTTCCATTTATGTTTGACTAGGAAATACAATGGAAAATGGAGTTGTTTTTGCATCTCTTTCTATTTTTATGACTACAAATGTCCTGATAACTGGAGCCGGACTTCATGCAGTAATTATGATATTTTTGATAATAATGTTCATGAAAAGAGTTACTCATACTTTAATGATGAAAAATAAAGAGGAAGATGATTATGATTTAACAAAGAAACACATGGTTGCTGTAAAAAATGCAACTTTTGCATGGAATGATATTCAATATGGGAAAAATGCTATTGAAATAAGCAATAAAACTAATTTGGATGCAGAAGAAGGTTTGATTCAGAGCCAGCATGCAAATGAATTTTCTCTGAATAATGTCAACTTTAAGCTCAGAAATGGAAATCTTTTAATTGTAGTTGGCCCTGTTGGCTGTGGAAAAAGCAGCTTATTTATGGGTCTTTTACAAGAAATCTCATTGATCAGTGGAAGAATTGGTATAAATGGGAGTGTTTCTTATTGTGAAGGAGATCCTTGGATTGTTTCGGGCACAATAAGAGAAAATATTTTGATGGGTTTAGATTTCGATGAAAATTGATACAGAAAAGTAATTTTTGCATGTGCTTTAGAAAGGGATCTTGAAAACTTCAAATTTGGTGACAGCACAATGATAGGAGATAGAGGAATCACCTTAAGTGGAGGCCAAAAAGCCAGAATTAGTTTAGCAAGAGCTGTATATACAAACCGTGATATCATTTTATTAGATGATCCTCTGAGTGCTGTTGATGCAGAGGTAGGGACTCATATCTTTAATTATTGTATTAAAGATTTTTTAAAAAATAAAACCGTCATTTTAGCAACTCATCAAGTCCATTGAATCCCCGATGCTGATAAAATTTTGGTACTTTTTCAAGGAAATCAAGTATTTTGTGGAGACTATAATGAATTGCAAAAACAAGAAGAAGTCAAAGATATTATCGGAAATTTAATTAACGAAAAAAAACCAAAAGAAGAAGAATGTGGTAAACCACAGGTAAAAGAAGCAGACACAAAAGAAAACGAAAAAGACAATTTATTAATTCAAGAAGAAGAGAGAGCTGCTGGAAATGTCCCATACAAGATTTATTTCAAATTTTTTAAACTCTCATTCGGATGCCTTTTATTTGTCGTCACATTGTTTTTCTTATTATCCACACAAGCATGTTTAACAGCAGTTAGCTGATGGCTAGCAATATGATGCGACGCTGATGATCAAAAAGATACATATTACGTTTGGGTTTATTTTATTATCATCGGCTGTACCTATATTTCTACATTTTTCAGATCAATTTTCTTTGGCTATGGAATGATAAGAGGTGCAAAAAAAATTCACAATGAAGGTTTGAAAAGTGTTACAAATGCAAAAGTAGCATTTTTTGATAAAAATCCATTTGGAAGACTTATAAATAGATTTTCTAAAGATACACTTTTAATGGATGAAATGTTGTCACATACTAGCTTTGAATTTGCCGAGGCTACTTTTTATTTATGGGGAAACTTGATTCTTTTAGCAATTATTGCACCACCTAATATTGGAGTTATATTTCTTTTTTTTATATATGTGGTTATTTTGGCTAAAAGACTAGCACCAATTACAAAGGATTTAAGAAGAATTGAATTAGTAACTAAAAGTCCTGTTTTGTCTATATGCAACTCATCAATTCATGGCATTGTTTCTATAAGGTCATTAAATCTTCAAAAAAAGTTTATAAATGACATGAGAAATGCTATATCTCTAAATTCAAAGGCGACACTTGGCTATTGGCTAGTATTAAGATTTTATCAATCATATGTGGAACTTGGGTCATTTATTGTATCAATTTTAAATGTAGTTGTTATAGTGCTTTATAAAGATTATATTGATCCAAGCTTAGCAGCTATGACTATATCATTGTCGATCTCAGCTTCTGGATATATTTCATATTGGGTATTTATGCTTATTGAAACAGATAACTTGATGGCTTCCCCTCAAAGAATACTTGAGTATGCTAATATTGAGGAAGAAGGTATTTTTGAAAATGATGAAAATTTTATTATAAGTCAAGGTAAAATCGAAATAAAAGATTTATCTATGAGATACCAAGAAAACTTCCCTCTTGTTCTAAAAAATCTCAGCTTCACTATTGAAGCTGGGCAAAAAGTTGGCATTGTGGGTCGCACAGGAGCTGGAAAATCTTCCATTATGCAAATCCTCTTCCGCCTTGTAAATCCTTGTGATGGAACTATTCTCATCGACAATCAAGACTACCTGAAACCTGGACTTCATCAGCTTCGTAAACAAATGTCAGTCATACCTCAAACCCCAACCATATTTTTAGCAAGTTTTCGTGACAATCTTGATCCTTTCCACGAGCATACAGATGAAGAAATAATTTCTGTTATTGAGCAAACACGACTTTCAAATCTTTTAAATTCTTTTCCTAACGGCTTAGACACTTCGTTAATTGGCGAAGGTGGAAACTTATCAACAGGGCAGAAGCAGCTGGTTTGTCTTGCAAGAGCTTTGATAAGGAAAAATAAAATTATCATGATGGATGAAGCCACTGCAAATGTTGATCCAGAGACTGATAGATTTATACAGACACAAATAAGAGAAAAATTCCAAAAAACTACCTTGTTGATTGTTGCTCATAGACTGAGGACAATTATAGATACTGACCTTATAATTGTGATGGAAAGCGGGTCTTGCAAAGAAGCTGGAACTCCTTATGAGTTAGGAAATAGAGAGAGTTCTTTGTTCAGAAATTTAATTTTGCATACTGGGCCTGCAGAATCACAATACTTGTTACAACAGCTACAAAATTCAGAAGAAAAATAGCATCGTTTTAAAAATAAAAAATTATAAATTTTCTTAAAATACTGATTTATATGTAATATAGAACGCTATAATTGCTTTAATAAAATGGATAATTTGCTGAAGTCTATATATATATAAAAATTTAAAATTAATATTTTTTTAAAAATAATCAAATATGCATTTCTTAGCACCCAGCCCTAATATTTCTGGAATTGTATAATAATTTTTTTGACAAAATTGATCCATGACGAACAAAATATATTTTTTCTTATATATACTAAGAGTCTTTGAGCATTCATAAATATCATTCTTGATCCAAGATATAGACTTGTTTGCTATCAAAAAGGCTTCATAAATAATTCCAGACTTGATTAAAAAGTATATGAGTTCTACAAATTTAAAATAAAGATCCTTTCTTGATATCAATTGATGTCTTTGTATAAATTTTTCTTTAAATTCATTGATTGCTAAAATCATTTCTACCAAAAAACTAACTTTATGAGAATCTCCTATATAGCGCACAATATGTCTGCCTATCCTCATTGTATTTTGCTGTGGATTTACTTCACTGATATCAAATTTTGATATCATTTCCGAGCTTTCTTTTTCGCCTCTACTCATTCAATCTACAAAATTGTTTAAATTCATATCACATTTATTGATTTTACGCATTTTCGCAACATTAATTAATCATCCACTATTGATTAAATCAGGCGCGTGAATGCCATATTCCATAGTGCAATAATGATCAATTTCGCTTGCAATAAATATTGCAAAATTTACATTATGGGCTCTTAATAAAATTTTATGGCACATTGGAAACTTTTTTACAGTCTTATTATTTGAAAATACTTTGTATGAGTACAAATTTTTGTTGAGATTTTTTATGCCAACAATCTTTCCACATGTTTGGCAAGTTTTGACAGAAAAAAGTAAGCGCTCTTTGTTTTTGAACTTATTAAATAGCCCTGTCATTAATTTAATTGATGGGTTTTGAAGAGGTTTTATAATTATAAAATTTTCTGCGATCAAATTTGAGAAAAATGCTTCGATTTGAGGATGACTTTTAGAAACTGAGTTGAATGAAGTGCAAACAAGAGGGATTGAGGATAAAAGCTCCAAAGGATTCAAAAATGTAAAGATATGCCCTAGTAAATTTTTATTATTTAGAACTGCTGCAGAGCTCGCTTTCATATTTATTTGTAAAAGGGCCTATTAATAATTATTATAAAATCTTTTATGCAACATTTTGAATTTAAAAATATTATCTTTCTTAAATTTGTCCAAACAGATTTTTATAGATATTATATAGAAATTGAATATCACTCATTTATTCTAATTGAATTAAATCAAGCAAACCATTTGACAGTAGGAATTGATAAAATATTTATGGCGTTATCATCAAGCCCCAATTAAAATTTCTATTTTCCCAAATGTATGCCATTAAAATTGATGTTCATAATTCTATTTTGGATTAATTGAGTCATATTTCTTTCTGATAAAATAAATTAGTTAAATTTCAAGCGCAACTGGCCGAGATAATAGAAAGAAATAAAATTTATTTCAATCTAATGAGATCAAGATTTGCATAAATGGCAGCAATACATAAGCACAAAGAAAGTCAAATAAAAGATTCTCTACAAGTAATTGTTAAAGGCAGAGAAGAAATCATCAATCGAAAAAGCATTTTTACCCACAAGAACTCCAAATCAGTCCAAAAAATCCTTTTTCAAGATACAGAAAAGCACCAGGATAACGATTTAGATGGTGAATTAAATTGTAGTTCGATTTCAGCAGATGTTGAATATAAATATAAAGGCTTTGGGAACAAAACACCTATAAATTTATCAAAATTGCATCAGGAAATTCAAATGAGGAAATCTGAACAAAAATTGAGAGAGATGGAATTAAAAGATATTTGCTCATCAGAGTCTAGTAAAGATTGCAATGGGGAAATCGAAGAAGTAAGGAAAAACTTGGAAGAAGAAATGGGGAACAACCTTCCAACAAGTCCTGAAGAAGATATGGAACCTGAAAGTAATGAAACTAGACTTTTCTGCTGTAAAAAGTTATGCATGTGCTTTAGGTAGAATTAATTAAATTTATGCACATTGTCTTTCAAGCCAATTTATTACAAATTTTGGTAAAATGAGGATTGGTATTATTAATATATGGAAAAAATCAAAAATGATTAATATAATTAAATTAAACCAAATTTTATCATTATTAACTTGTTTTGCTCGCATTTGCATAATCATTTCTAGCATTTGCCTTCATATCATCCGAAGTTTCTATGTTTAAATCTACGCTATTATTTGACAATTCAAGAGACTTCGATTCTCTTACAAATGAATAAATTTCATATGAACTAGATTCGCTTGAATCATATGAAATTACCGGAAGACATTCGCTTTTTTCCATTGATAATAAATATAAATCCTCCATATTCTCTATTTTCGCATCAGAATCGCAAGTAATATCTCTATCAATTTTATTATCTTCCACAACATTCGCTTTCCACCTTTTAACCGTTTCTTTATACTTATTGAAATTTCCTTTTACAACTGCTTCTTCTAAATCTGGCACAAATTTCACAGCCATTGTAGCGCTTTCATACATCATTTTTCTGGCCCAAAAATAAAGAAAATAAAGATTTGAGAAAATAATAACAAAAAAGAAAAATCATTTACCGCCGGTATCGAGATCTCCAGTTAAATAAAATAATCCGCAATAGATAGTAAATCCGGAAACAAGGACTCCTCTAAGTTCTGATTCGTTTAAATCGATAAAAGAAAAAGGATTATTTTTGAACTGCATGTAGAGGAATACCAAAATAACTGAAAAGCAGCCTAAAGCTTGAATTTTGATAGAAACGGAGTTAAGAAATACAGTCAGGCAGATAATGCTGAGTTTTCTTGCTAAAATTACGAATTCCCAGTAATAAGCTGCGTCACGATAGCCATTGTATAAAAATCCCAGTCTTAGCTTGTGAACAAGCATGTGAAGCTTTTTTCTCTTTTTTATCAAATATAGCAAAATTAGATAAGGAACGCCTACAGACCAAACAATAATTCCTGGCAGTGCTACACATAGAGTATAAAGAGAATGAGTATGATCCCAGCATTTAATATCCAAATTTTTTACCAAATATGAATCGCCATATAAATTCTTGCAATTAAAAATTGAAAATAAATAGCTTGTTAATGAAGGATGAATCAAGAAAAATAAGATACAACAAGACGCAATATATTCTTCTTTCATTAATTTTTTATTTCTTTTAATAAACGCCACAATAAGCCAAAATAGTGTCAAAATAATTCCAAGGACTGCTGGAATTAAAGCTATGATTATAAGCTTCGTAAAATAAATTTTTTTATATGAGTCTTTATCAGACTTGTCAATCAGAAAGCAGTCAAATGAAAACATCTGTGTAGAAACTTCACCGGTTTTAGATTGAGCATTTATAAGTTCGCTTACTGGAAATGGTCAACTAAGATCAAGTTGAGAAACCAGCGATATAAGTTGTATATAATTTATCAGAATTTTGATATATATTGAAACAATAGATTTTTCTATATATGCACTTCTCAATGAAGATCTTACCATAATAACCAGAACTATTATGATAATAATTCCTATTCCTATCAGCTTTATAGCATTTGACACATCATCAGGACACTTTCCACATGTATTTGTTCCTGAAGATGAATATCCTTCATCACATGCCTGACACAAATTTCCTTTATACCCACTTGCACATCTTCCCACAAGACTATAATCTTCTGTATCCGTTTTTACTCCACCAAGACAAGCCCCTGTATTCAAGCATTCATATATTGTCGCAGAGTCATTGCTTCCATGCCAATGCCCATCATCAGGTGCAACCAAATATCCACCATAGCAGACTGCATTATTCGGGCAATTTTCGCATTGATCATTTATATTATAACTATATGTCCCTGCAGCGCAATAATTGCATTTATTGTCATTATAATATTCACCTTTTTCGCATTCTCTCATAGATATAGAAATACCTAAATTAGTTTCTGTTTTGGTAGATGATGAGGAATAGCCTGTACTGCTGCCAATAGAAGGAGAAGAAAATGTTAAGGTTGGAGAGGTTCCTGGGGTAGCTGTTATAAAAACATATGTAAATGTGGCAATTCCGGCAGAAGGAGTCATATCAGTTGTTCCAGAAACTGTTACATTGGTCGATGATTTTATTGATATTGTGTAGGTGTCAAATCCAATTGAAGAAACTTGATTGTAAGAATCAATTAAACCTACATAAATAGTTTCACTGAATTGTTGGCCTGATGCAACAGTGCTGAAATCTGTAAGCAAGCGGGAGCTGCTTGATATTTCCCCATCAGCAGTAACTAAAGCGAGCTTTATTGGATATGCAGCTCAATTGTTTCCATAAGCTGCACTGTTGTTTATAAAAGTATTATTAGTATCAGTAGGCTGATTTCCTGTTCAATAAACAGCCCCTCCAGAATTACTCGCACTATTATTTGTAAAATTGCATCCATAAATACTTGCCCCACATGAGCTTGAATATCCTCCTTCACAATAAATATATATTGCTCCTCCTGAATCAGTCGCTTTATTTTCAGTAAAATTTGAATGCTTAATAGATGGGCTTGCATTTTGCAAATAAATCGCACCACCAGAGATTGCTGAATTTGAGCTGAATTTGCAGCTTTCTATAGTTACCTCATCAGAATTTGCAATATAAAGAGCAGCTCCATTAGATGTAGTATTTAAACCCAAAAATGAGGATTCTCTAATGGTAGTTATTGAAGAACCTGTGCTGTATATTGCATTAGAGCCTCCTGAGCCATTCTGAAAAATAGTTGTAACAATATTAAGCAAAAGCATCCCTGAGCAGTATATAGCCCCATCCACATATGAATCAAACAATGTATTGTATACATTTAAATATGAATCTTGTAAATATATAGCAAAAGTTGAAGAAAATGACTGAGCTGTTTTATATATAAAAAAGCTACTATCAATTTTGACATTGCAGTTATTGCTTCCGTATATTCCTTTTGCGTTATCTTCAAGTGTATTATAAATAAACCTACTTGTATATATAGATAAGGTGCTTCCTGAGTTTGTAATAGTTCCACCACCAGTAGAAATCCCATCTGTTAATATACAATTGCTGAGGACTGCTTGGCCATCCGTTGTAATATCAATAAAAGCGCCTTGATAAGCTGCAGTTTGGCTGCTGAATGTTGAGTTTATCACAGCAATATCGCCACCACTTACAATTATTCCAGGAGAGTTGCTGCTTGAGGTGTTATTTTTCATTGTAATGTTCATCATCAACATATTCGTCTCAATTATATAAATAGTCCCTCCAGCTGATGCAGAATTAAACCCAAAATAAGTGCTATTTATAGCACTATTTTCAGAATTCGAGTTAAAAATAATAGCTGAGCCTTTGGAACTGGTGTGATTTTCGGTGAAATTGCAGAGTGTGAGATTTGCTACGGATGAACTGGCGATAGAAAGAGATCTTTCTGTGTTTTTAAGAAAAATGCAGCCTGTGCAGTTGATGGTGCTTGATAATATGTCGACGATTGCATGTGTGGATGTTCCTTGGCTGTCACCATATCCATTATTTTCAGTAAAAAAGGTATCTGTAAGATAAAGCTCAGATTGGCCTTGAGCAAAAACTGTTCTTCAGTTGGAAATAAATTGGCTTCCATTGTCAGTTCAAGTAAAATATGTCATTTGTAAAATTAGATTTTGGTTTTCAGAAAAAGTGCAATTTTTGGTTGTTATAGTAGCACCAGAAATTGTTGACAATAAATTTATAGTTTCTTCTCCAGTTTCAGATAAAAATTGATCATTTTCCAATGCAATTAAAGTCCCAGAAGTTTCAAAAAATCCATATATCGCAGAAGGGCCTGGAGTTGCAGTATTTTTTTGAAAAACAGAATCCTTAATAGTTACCATTCCAGAGTGATATAAGCTGATTGTCCCAGAATATCCTGAATTTTCTTGAAAAGTGCAACTATTTATATCAGCTTTATTAACTATTGTGTTCATTGGGATATAAATTGCACTTCCTCCATTAACACCATAATTTTTTGTAAATTTCGAATCATAAATATATATTATAATTTTATTTTCTGCTGTAATATACGCAGCACCTCCAAGTGTGGCTGATCCTTGGGTAAATGTACAATTTACTATTGAAATATAGCTTACAGGACTAGTAGAATATCCAAAATAAATACTTCCACCGTACTTTTCAGTCTTCACACTATCAAAATGGCTATTGACTATTGTAAATGCAGCTACATTTTCAGCATATATTCCTCCTCCTTCAGTTTTTACTGAAACATCAGTCATTTCTATAGAATCAAGCGCTGCATAAAGAATCCCATTTACCTCAATTCCTCCAATACCCTCATTATTTGTGACGTTTTTATATGTTACTTGGCTTATTGTGCAGTTTGTTGACAATGCCTCGCCAATTAAAGCAATCAAAGATTGCTGATCGTTAGAGTAAATTATATTGGTTACAGTAGCTTTTGTGATGTTTATTCCAGTTTGTGCTTGCGCATAAAGAAAATGAGAGGATGAAGCCAATGAAATGCTATCAATTGAAATTGTTGAGGCATTGAAATAGTATAAATTAGATGCATAGATAGAATCTGATATAGAAGTAATATTGAAAATTCCAAATTTCTTGGGTAAATATTTTGAATTTATAAACCTAGAAATAACTAAATTGTCAATATCATTTTTTGTATTTCCATTATTTCATTTAAAAGAAATACTTGTCATGTTAATACTTGGATGTTTGGTTAGATATACCAATTGAGGAGAGTAGCAATCAGTAATAGTCAAACCTTGAAACGTTATATAATTTGCTTTAACACTGACTTTTATTTTACTTGAGCCATTTGCAATTTCAGTTGTTCCGCCATATATGCTATATGTTGGGATACTCTGGAGATTCGTAATATCAACCATTTTGCTATCTGCAATAGAATTTTCAAAAATATTACCTGAAAAGTCTATATTAGCAGGGACTGAGTTCATGCTGATCTGAATTAGCGATGTATCTGACCCTGAGTACGTGAAATTATTATTTTTGAAAATTAAATTTGAAAAGCTTGGCAAACTTCCATCGATTACATAGTCATAATTCAAGGTTCATTCTTGATATTGCAAAGATATAAGAGCTGCATATGCATAATTTGTATCAAAAGTGTTGTATTGGATAGTAATTTGTTCTTCGCAATTATAAATATATATTAATGATCCGCAATATTGAGAGGTAACTCCACTTCCACAGAGAACTAAATTATTTGTAAAAGTAACATATGAAATTTTTATATTCCCAGAATATTTGGCATATATAAAACTGGATTGCTGGATATTTGTATAATAAGTATAGCCATTATTCAGCAAAGAAACTGAGCCATCTATATAATAAAAAGTATCAGAGCATCATGTAGCAGAATCACACACAATTTTTATAACAGCATATTGGTTTACCGATGTAGAGTCAATCACTTGGAAATTTTGAAAATTCACATTATAAAGTCTAATTTTCCCTCCAGATGAATTTATTATACTTTTACCTCCAATTCTCATGTGTTGTATTGTTGAATTTATCATATATAAATTTGCTGTATTTCCTATGTCAATTAAGTTGGTAGAAGAATACGCGCAGTAGCTTATATATTGGCTATGATCAGAAGAAGATTCAGTATAATTGCAATACTCACAGCTATTAGAATTGCAAGAAGAATCAAGAGCTTGCTGTCCGTCTATTATAATGTTTATGAAGTAGATACTGAGAACATTTCCAAGTGGGAACGTAAAATTCTGTAATTGGAGCTTTAAAGTAGCGAATTCTGTGCATGGGTTGCAATCTGCCATAAATTTGATTGTGGTATTTGAAGAAAAAGAGGTGTCTCATATATTAGTAATAGGATAAATACCAGGTTTTAGCCTTATTTCAAGATTTCTTTCGCATAATGAAGTTTTATAAAAAACAGTCGATAAGTCTTTATATGGGTTGTCTTTGGAACCGTCTGGGTTTGATTTTTGTGAGCTTGAATCAATATATATAAGAGTTGGATCTGAATAAGTACTTTTATCAGTTTTTGCTATATAAAAAATTACGAATGCAAACTGAAGGATAAGCAGAATTTGTTTCATAGCAAGCTGGACATGAGGTGACACACTGAGTGTAATAATTTATAGATCCACTTTTGCATTTTAAGCAATCTGTTGAGGTTCCACAAATACTGCAATTTTCTCCACACTGATTATTTGCAGAGCATCCACCCATTTGATATGCACTCTCTTTGAATTGGCATTGAGTCGAACATTGTCCATCAACTCCTTGCTGAAGGATTGTGTCATTGCATCCAGAATTTCCCACATCAAAATTCAAAGTAAAATCCTGAATGACAAGCTGATAATATTGATTATAAGTTTTCTTATATTTATCATTGCACTTCTGCGACCCAAGAGTGTCATATCCGCACTCAGGCACCATACAAGCATCATTACATTTTCCATAGTCTTCAACTTTGCATCCTGCAGCACATCCACAATCAGTTCCATCATAATCGCAATCTGAATTAAAACATTTATCATCGCATACTCCATTATTCAGCATATTTTCATAGCAGTCATCTGCACATCATCCACAGTCATTTAAATCATATCTGCATGCTAAATTATTGCATGCATCGTCACATTTCCCATCTCCTAATAAATTTGATGTGCATCCTTTAGCACAGATTCCGCAATCTCCTAGATCTCAGCCACAAGCAGCTGTATTACAGACTATTTATGATATACCTTCGTTGCAGGTTCCGTCATTTAGCATGGAGAATAAGCATCCTGGTGATTCTGTCAAGCACGCTTCAAGACAGTCACTTTCTTCCATAATTTCACTTGATGAGTTATAGATACTTTCGTAGGAGTCATAATTGCAAGGAGGGATCATACAGTTTGTGTCACATTGTCCGTTACCGATCTGAGTAAAAATTTACATAGTTAGGAGGACAGAGAGATTCTTGGCAATCTAAAGATAGGGCGGAAACGCCAATAAAGAAGAAAAACATTTTTAATATAAAGTATTGCAATTTTTTTCAATCAGAAAATAATATTTTGGAATGAAATAAAGATAAAGAAAATTTGTATACTGATTTAGCAGATTATTAATAAAAAAGTATCACTGTAAAATCTTTTTGCATTTAAGAAAAAATTGAAGAATGAGGTTTCATATGTATGTCAGAAAGTGATTATATGATGCATCTTTTATTGAACTACAATAATTATTTCAACTTAGTTTATAAAGCTTTGCTTTAAGCTTAAATAGTTTGATATTTTTCAATAAATTAAAATCAGATGTCCAATATAAAATATTTGAGTAGCATTTTACAGATGTTTTTTCAGATCTATTATGATGAGCTTCCACCTAAAAAAATGAAAAAATTGACCTGTGGCTGCCAATATTGTCAAACATGCCTATATCTGAATAACTTCTCAGCTTGATCAATTATATTACTCAAAGCTTTATATTCGATGTTCTAATAGAAATCTTCCTCATTTCCTCAATGAAGATGAAGTCAAATCAAGCCTTTCTGTTTATGAGGTTAATCATTACTAACTGCTTAGAAGAAATTTAATGCAGCAAGAAGATTATAAGATTTGCCCCGCCAAGAAATGTAACTCTATTGGATGAAAGATAAAAATGCTCAGATCAACTTGTATACGAGATGTGTAAAATTATATGGATAGGCCCTTCAATTAATCAAATTTATTATTATTAACTTGTTATGCTCGCATTTGCATAATCATTTCTAGCATTTGTCCTCATTTCATCCGAAGTTTCTGCATTTACATTTCCACTATTATTTGACAACCCCAGAGACTTCGACCCTCTCACAAATGAATAAATGTCACAAGAACTAGATTCGCTTGAATTATATAAAGTTGCAGGAATACATTCACTTTTTTCCATCGATAATAAATATAAATCCTCCATATTCTCTATTTTCACATCAGAATCACGAGTAAAATCTCTATCGATTTTATTCTCTTCCACAACATTTGCTTTCCACCTTTTAACCGTTTCTTTATATTTATTAAAATTTCCTTTTACAACTGCTTCTTCTAAATCTGGCACAAATTTCACAGCCATTGTAGAGCTTTCATACATCATTTTTCTAGCCCAAAAATAAAGAAAATAAAGATTTGAGAAAATAATAACAATAAAGAAAAATCATTTGCCGCCGGTATCGAGATCTCCAGTTAAATAAAATAATCCGCAATAAATAGTTATGCCAGAAACGAAGACTCCTCTGAATTCTGCCTCATTTAAATCGGTCAAATCAAAAGGATTGTTTTTGAACTGCATATATAGAAATACCATGATAATTGAAAAGCAGCCTAAAGCTTGAATTTTGATAGAAACAGAGTTAAGGAATACAGTCAGGCAGATAATGCTGAGTTTTCTTGCTAAAATTACGAATTCCCAGTAATAAGCTGCATCTCGAAATCCGTTGTATAAAAACCCTAGTCTTAGCTTATGAGCAAGCATGTGAAGCTTTTTTCTCTTTTTTATCAAATATAACAAAATTAGATAAGGAACACCTACAGACCAAACAATAATTCCTGGCAGTGCTACACATAGAGTATAAAGAGAATGAGTATCATCCCAGCATTTAATATCCAAATTTTTTACCAAATATGAATCACCATATAGATTTTTGCAGTTAAAAATTGAAAATAGATAGCTTGTTAATGAAGGATGGATCAAGAAAAACAAGATACACAATGACGCAATATATTCTTCTTTCATTACTTTTTTATTCCTTTTAATAAAAGATATAATAATCCAAAATATTGTCAATATAATTCCAAGGACTGCTGGGATCAGTGCAATGATTACAAGTTTTGTAAAATAAATTTTTTTATATGAGTCTTTATCAGACTTATCGATTAAAAAGCAGTCAAATGAGAACATCTGTGTAGAAACTTCGCCGGTTTTAGATTGAGCATTTATAAGCTCACTTACTGGAAATGGCCAGCTAAGATCCAGCTGAGAAACCAGCGATATAAGCTGTATATAATTTATCAGAATTTTGATATATATTGAAACAATCGATTTTTCTATATAGGCACTTCTTAGTGAAGATCTTACCATAATGACAAGCACTATTATAATGCTAATTCCAATCCCTATCAGTTTTATAGCATTTGACACATCATCAGGACACTTTCCACACGTATTTGTTCCTGACGAAGAATATCCTTCATCACATGCCTGACACAAATTCCCTTTATATCCACTCGCACATCTCCCTACAAGATTATAATCCTCTGTTGTGGTTTTAATTCCTCCAAGACAAGCGCCTGTATTCAAGCATTCATATATAATCGCTGAGTCATTGCTTCCATGCCAATGGCTAGCATCAGGCGCAACCAAATATCCACCATAGCAGACTGCATCATTTGGACAATTTTCACATTGATCATTTATATTATAACTATATGTTCCTGCTTGGCAATAATTGCATTTATTGTCGGTGTAGTATTCACCTTTCTCACATTCTCTCATAAATATGGAAATTTCCAAGTTAGCTTCTGTTTTAGTTGATGATGATGCATACCCTGTACTACTACCAATAGAAGGTGTAAAAAAAGTTAAAGTAGTAGAAGTTCCTGGAGTGGCTGTTATAAAAACATCATTAAATGTGACAATTCCACTAGAAGGATTGCTTTCAGTGTTTCCAGAAACTGTTATATTGGTCAATGATTTTATTGAAGTTGTGTAGCTGTCAAAACCAATTGAAGAAATTTGGTTATATGAATCAATTAAACCTGCATAAATAGTTTCGCTGAATTTTTGGCCAGATGCAATGCTGCTGAAATCTATCAGAACACGTAAGTTACTTGAAATTTCTCCATCAGCTGTAACTAAAGCGAGCTTTATTGGATATGAAGCTCAATTGTTTCCATAAGTTGCATTATTATTTGTAAAAGTATTATTAGTATCAGTAGGCTGATTTCCTGTTCAATAAACAGCTCCCCCAGAATTACTTGCACTGTTGCCCGTAAAATTGCATTCATAAAAATTTGCTCCGCAAGAGCTTGAATACCCTCCTTCACAATAAATGTATATTGCTCCTCCAGAATCAGTCGCTTTATTTTCAGTAAAATTTGAATGCTTAATTGATGGACTTGCATTTTTCAAATAAATTGCACCACCAGAAATTGCTGAATTTGAGATAAATATACAGCTATCAATAGATACTTCATCAGAATTCGCAAGATATAGAGCAGCTCCATTAGATGAGGTGTTTAGATCTAAAAATGAAGAATCTCTAATTGCAACTATTGAGGCGCTTGTGCTGTAAATTGCATTTGAACCTCCTGAGCCGTTTTGAAAAGTAGAGGTAACGATAGTAGCTTTCCTATTAAAAAGTTCGTTAAATTTCTAATTATCTATCATAGCACAGATGCTACAGCTTATTGACTTGCAAAACTTTGATGAGATTTAAAGGATATTTGTTAAGTAAAAGCATATTTGAGCCATATATAGCTCCATACACATATGAATCAAATAAAGTATTACTGACACTCAAATAAGAATTTTGTAACAAAATTGCATAAGCACCAGAAAATGATCCCACTATTTTATATATAAAAAAACTGCTATCGATGCTTACATTGCAATTATTACTTCCATATATTCCACTTGCTGAATTTTCAAGTCTATTATAAATAAACTTACTTGAATATATAGATAAGGTACTTCCTGAGTTTGTAATAGCTCCACCACCAGTAGAAATCCCATCCGTCAATATGCAATTACTGAGGGCTGCTTGTCCTGCTGTTGTAATATCAATAAAAGCGCCTTGATAAGCTGCAGTTTGGCTGATAAATGTTGAATCTAATAAAAAAACATTACCGCCGCTTACAATAATCCCAGGAGAGTTATCTACTGAAGTGTTATTTTTAATTGTAATGTTTGTCATCAATATATTAGTGTCTATTATATAAATAGTTCCTCCTCCTGCAGCATAATTAAACCCAAAATAAGTGCTGCTTATAGTGCTATTTATAGAATTAGAGTTAAAAGCAAGAGCTGAGCCCTTGGAGGTTGTATAATTTTCTGTGAAATTGCAGAGTGTAAGATTTGCTACTGATGAACTGGCAACAGAAATAGATCTTTCTGTGTTTTTTAGAAAAATACAACCTGTGCAATTGATAGTGCTTCAGAGAATGTCGACTATGGAATGTGTTCCGGTTACTTGGCTATCTATATTTCCATTATTTTCGCTGAAGAAGGTATCAGTAAGATAAAGCTGAGATTGACCTTGAGCAAAAACGGTTCTTCAATTAGAAATAAATTGACTTTGAGTATCTATTCAGTAAAAATACGTCATTTGTAAAACTATATTTTGGTTTTCAGAAAATGTGCAATTTTTAGTGGTTATGGTAGCACCAGAAATTGTTGACAATAAATTTATAGTTTCTTCTCCAGTTTCAGATAAAAATTGATCATTTTCCAACACGATTAAATCTCCAGCTGTTTCAAAAAACCCATAAATTGCGGAAGGGCCTGGACTTGCAGTATTTTTTTGAAAAACAGAATCTTTAATAGTTACCAATCCTGAGTGATATAAACTTATTGTACCAGAATATCCTGAATTTTCTTCAAAAGTGCAGCTATTTATATCAGCTTTACTAACTATTGTGTTCATTGGGATATAAATTGCACTTCCTCCACTAGAAGCATAATTTCTTGTAAATTTCGAATCATAAATATATATTATGATTTTGTTTTCTGCTGTAATATAAGCAGCAACTCCCAATGCAGCTATCCTTGGGTAATGTACAATTTATTATTGAAAAATAGCTTATCGGGCTAACTGAATATGCATAAAAAATACTTGCACCATACTTTTCAGTCTTCACGTTATTAAAATAGCTGTTAATTATTGTTAATGTCGCTACATTCTCAGCATAAATTCCTGCTCCTTCCAATTTTGTTGAAATATCAGCCATTTCTATATGATTTAGTGCAGCACAAAGGATTGCATCTAATTCTATTACTCCACCACCATTTGAATTTGAAATATTTTTACATACAACATGGCTTATTGTGCAGTTTGTCGTCAATGCAGTTCCATATAAAGCAATCAAAGATTCCTGATCATTAGAATATATTATATTGGTTACAGTAGCTTTTGTGATATTTATTCCAGTTTGAGCCTGTGCATAAAGAAAATGAGAAGAAGAGTCCAATGAAATATTATCAATTGAAATTGTTGAGGCATTGAAATAATATAAATTAGATGCATAGATACCATCTGATATAGAAGTACTATTGAAAATACCAAATTTCTTAGGTAGATAGTTTCAACTTACAAACCTTGAAATAACTAAATTGTCAATATCATTTTTTGTATTTCCATTACTTCACTCAAAAGAAATGTTCGTCATATTAATACCAGGATGTTTCTCTAGATATACTAATTGAGGAGAGTAGCAATTAGTAATAGTCAAACTTTGAAATGCTATATAATTTGCTTTAACATTGACTTTTATTTTACTTGACCCATTTGCAATTTCAGTTGTTCCGCCATATATGCTATATGTTGGGATACTCTGGATATTCGTAATATCAACCATTTTGCTATCCGCAATAGAGTTTTCAAAAATATTTACTGAAAAATCAATATTAACTGGAACTGAGTTCATACTGACGAGAATTAGTGATGTATCTGACCCTGAGTACGTGAATTTATTATTTGTGAAAATTAAATTTGAAAAACTTGGCAAAGATCCATCAATTACATAGTCATAATTCAAGCTTCATTCTTGATATTGCAAAGATATAAGAGCTGCATAAGCATAATTTGTATCAAAAGTGTTATATTGGATAGTAATTTGTTCTTCGCAATTATAAATATATATTAAAGATCCGCAATATTGAGAGGTAACTCCACTTCCGCAGAGAACTAAATTATTTGTAAAAGTAACATATGAAATTTTAATGTTCCCAGAGTATTTGGCATATATGAAACTGGACTGTTGAATATTTTTATAATATGTATAGCCATTATTTAATAAAGAAACTGAGCCATCTATATAATAAAAAGTATCAGAACACCAATTCGCAGAATCACACACAATTTTTATAACAGCATATTGGTTTACCGATGTAGAATCAATTACTTGGAAATTTTCAAAATTCACATTATAAAGCCTTATTTTTCCTCCAGATGAATTTATTATGCTTTTTCCACCAATTCTCATGTGTTGTATTGTTGAATTAATCATATATAAATTTGCTGTGTTTCCTATATCAATTAAGTTAGTAGAAGAATACGCGCAGTAGCTTATATATTGATTATTGTCTGAAGACTCAGTATAATTGCAGTATTCACAACCATTAGAATTGCAAGAAGAATCAAGAGCTTGTTGCCCGTCTATTATTATATTTATAAAATAAATACTGAGAACATTTCCAAGTGGAAATGTAAAATTCTGTAGCTGAAGCTTTAAGGTAGCAAATTCTGTGCATGGGCTGCAATCTGCCATAATTTTAATTGTGGTATTTGAAGAAAAAGAGGTTTCTCATAAATTAGTAATAGGGTAAACACCAGGCTTTAGCCTTATTTCAAGATTTCTGTCACATAATGAGGTTTTATAAAAAACAGTCGATAAATCCTTATAAGGGTTATCTTTTGAACCATCTGGGTTTGATTTTTGCGAGCTTGAATCAATATATATAACGGTTGGGTCTGAATAAGCACTTTTATCAATTTTTGCTAAATAAAAATTTACGAATACAAACGGGAGGATAAGCAGAATTTGTTTCATAACAAGCTGGGCATGAAGTGACACACTGAGTATAATAATTAATATATCCACTTTTACATTTTAAGCAATCAGCTGCAGTTCCACAAATATCACAGTTATCTCCACACTGATTATTTGCAGAGCATCCACCCATTTGATATGCACTGAATTTGTCTTGGCATTGAGTCGAGCATTGTCCATCAACTCCTTGCTGAAGGATTGTATCAGTGCATCCAGAACTTCCCACATCGAAACTCAAAGTAAAATCCTGAATGACAAGCTGATAATATTGATTATAAGTTTGTTTATATTTATCGTTACACTGCTGCGATCCAAGAGTGTCATATCCGCACTCTGGCACCATACAAGCATCATTACATTTTCCATAGTCTTCAACTTTGCATCCTGCAGCACATCCACAATCAGTTCCATCATAATCGCAATCTGAGTTAAAACATTTGTCGTTACATACTCCATTATTAAGCATATTTTCAAAGCAGTCATCTGCACATCATCCGCAATCATTTAAATCATATCTACATGCTAAATTATTACATGCATCGTCGCATTTCCCATCTCCTAATAAATTTGATGTGCATCCTTTGGCACATATTCCGCAATCTCCTAGATCTCAGCCACAAGTAGCAGTATTGCAGACTATTTATGATATACCTTCATTGCAGGTTCCGTCATTTAGCATGGAGAATAAGCAGCCTGGTGATTCTGTCAGGCACGCTTCGAGACAGTCACTTTCTGCCATAACTTCGCTCGAAGAGTTGTAGATACTTTCGTAGGAGTCATAATTGCAAGGAGGGATCATGCAATTTGAGTCACATTGTCCGTTACCGATCTGAGTAAAATTTACAAAGTTAGGAGGACAGAGAGACTTTTGACAATCTAAAGATAGTGCAGAAACGCCAATAAAGAAGAAAAACATTTTTAATATAAATTATGCAAGTTCATTTAATTCAACAAAATTAATGAATAATTATATGAAGAGAATTTTGTTTTAAATTAGCAGATTATTTATAAAAAATTGTAACTGTAAATTGTTTTTTGGGAATAAGAAAAAAATTAAAGAATGAGGTTTTTATTATAAATGTCAGAAAATGATTATCTTTTGAATTTATAACACATTTTCATTAAATTATTTCCAGCAAAACTTTATAAATGATTTTATAGTTTGATATTTTTCAATAAATTAAGATCAGATCAGTTCAATATGAAAATTTTTGAGATACATTTTACTGATGGCTTGTCAGATCTGTTATAATGAGCTTCCACCTAAAAAAATGAGAAAATTGTCCTGTGGCTGCCAATATTGTCAAATATGCCTTAATATCTGAATAACTTCTCAGCTTGATCATTACATTACTCAAAGCTTTATTATTCGATGCCCTAATGGAAACCCTCCTCATTTTCTCAATGAAGACGAAGTCAAATCAAGCCTCTCTGACTCTGAGTTCAATCATTACCAATTACTTATAATAAGAAGAAATTTAATGCAGCAAGAAGATTATAAGATCTGTCCTGCCAAAAAATGTAACTATATTGGATGAATAGATAAAAAATGCTCAGATCAGCTTGTATGTGAGTTATGCAAAACGAAATGGATAGACCCTTCATTGAAAGAAGACTCTTCAGGATTCATTGAAAACTGCTATAGGTTTGTAACTGGGAAAGAAATAGAAATATGAAGTGATATTTGAAAAGACATTTGGACTAAAAAATGTCCGAAATGCAGCTATGCAATTGAAAAGAATGGGGGATGCAACCATATGAGATGTGAAAACTGCCATTATGAGTTTTGCTGAAGATGCATGAATGAATACAATAATCATATACAAAAAATGTGCTATGACCATTTTTCAACTACCTTTATGATATTTTTCAGCTGAATGATTGCGTTTTTTGCGATAAAATCATTATACTCTTCCGATATTTTGTGTGAAATTCTTATTTTGATGCTAAATTTATTAGGTTGTATAGTTATCGTTGTATGGACAGTGATTATCTTAGGAGCCCAATTGCTTGTTATAAGCTTATTATTCTTTAAAAAGGTGCCTGACCATAAAATTCTATTATTTTGTGCATTAATAGCATTGCTTTCTCTAGATGCACATTTAATATGAGTTTTCAAGAATTGTGAAGAAAAAGAAAGGAACAGTATAATTTTTTCTTTTGTGTTTATTGGTAGCTCTTCTCTGTCTATTTTTATTGCCAGCGTAATTTTATATCGTAAGGTGTAAATAATTTATATCAAAATCTTAATATACAAAACTTGTTTATTAACTTAATTTAACATGGAGTGCTGCAGCTTTAATTGCCAAAAACCAGCAGATAACTCACAAGTATGTCCATTATGTGGAACATTTAAATATTGTTCAGAAGAATGCAGACGACGAGATTGAATCAGTTCCCATCAGTTTGTTTGCAATCAAACTCAACCTTACTCCTTAGAAGATTTCCAAGAGGTGCAAAATCCAAATCTAAAAATATTAGGAAAAGGCTCATATGGAGAAGTCAAACTAGTTACCCATATAAAAACTGGAAATTATTTTGCTTTGAAACAAATTAAAAAGGAGATCCTTAAAAAACACTCATCAGTATCCGTTTTATTGAGAGAAATCAATATTCATAAGTCTTTAAGACATCCAAATATAATCCAGCTTTATCAACACTTTGAAAGCAAAGACAGCGTATATATTCTGCTCGAACATGCAGCTCAAGGAAATTTATTCAGATTAATTCGAAGATATCGAGGTCTCTCTGAGAAAAAAGCATGGCACTACTATTCTGAAACCTGTATAGGTCTGAAATACCTACACGATAATCAAATAATCCACAGAGATTTAAAACCTGAAAATATTTTGCTAGACAAAGATAACAATGTAAAAATTTGTGATTTTGGATGATGCGTCCAAAGCAATGAAATGAGAACAACATTTTGTGGAACTTTAGATTATATGGCTCCCGAAATGGTTCTAGGAAAAGGCCACTCTTTTCAGCTTGATTTGTGAGCTATGGGTGTGCTTTTATATGAATTAATTCATGGATATGCACCTTTTAGAGCTGTAGCGGACTCTGATAAATGTAAACAGATTTTGGCTCCTGATGTGATTTATGCGTCACATGTGAGTTCTGAGGCAAGAGATTTAATTTCAAAATTAATTCGTGTAAATCCAGATGAAAGATTGTCGCTGGATAAGATTCTGTCACATCCATGGATGTGTAAGCATGCTCCTGTGTCAGAATATAAAGTGAACCAAAGAGTAAAACATAAAGAATATGGAAAAGGAGTTATTACTGATATCACAGGGCTGCTATGTACAATTCATTATCCGTCAAAAAATATAGATAAATATATATCTATTACAGATATAAATTTATTAGTCGATATATTGTCTGATGAAGATGAAGAAGATTTAAGGCTTGATAACAACCCAAGAATGACTATTGGGACCAAAGAACGTATGCTTTTAGATAAATTTCAAAACTGGATCAATAAACCAACCAGAGGAAAAAAGAAAAAAAAGAATGGAAAATCCAATGCAGATAAAAAGGCACAAGAAATTAAAGAAATTGAAAGGAAAAAAGAGAGAAGATCTTCAATTCAATGTTTTGAAGATGTAGTTGAAAGATTTAGCTTAAAAAATCATAATGGGTTTGATGAAGTAAATACCAATATTCCTCTGAATCAAGAGAGACCAATTGTAAGCATCGAAGAACCAGCTCCAAAAATTGAATCAAGTGATGAAGAAAATTATAAAAATAGCATAAGTGTTCTGGATACAGATTCTTATGGAGCTGGGCTTTTTGATTCTTCACAAGAAATTTTTGATATAAATCAAGCAAGAAGACAAAAACTCAACCAGGCAATAGTTACAAATTCAGGCGTAAAATTAGCAAAAAAACAGACAAAACTGAAGCATACAATAGATAGCATAAACTCTAATAATATTCCTCCAGCAAGATCCACTATTGATACTAGTGCTAACGCACTTAAGAGGAAAGAAGATGAGCTAAAAAGACTCACTCAAGGTCCAGAATTCAGACAAAGCCGTTCATCATCAAATGCAAAACCAAAAAAGCCTGAAGAAAAACCAAAAGAGGTTCCATGATATGCTAAGCTTTTTGGATGCACTGATCGATAGCAACTAAAATATATTTAATGTTATTAATTTATACTCTATGACTTGATATAAAAATAAATATATTAGTTTAAAATTATTTATAAATATTTGCAATCTATTTCGTATCAATAATTTCATAAATCCTCAAAAGTTCTGACTTATATATCTTCCACGCCAGCATTGCTTCTGCAGGATTTCTCACCATCACGCTTTCCAAACAATTATCAATTTTCTTTACCCACTCATCTTCACTCAGCGACACCCACTTCTTTTCACTAATTTCTCTCATTTTATTCACAATATCCATCATGATTTCTTTACTAGCATTCATTTCTTTCAGCACATTTTCACTATTAAGTTCTTCTTTTGGACTATAAAAAATATTCACATCACTAATACTCAACAAATTCTTTTCCACGCATTTTCCAAAAATTTCTTCAAGCTGGTTAATTTCTTCATCATCTTTGAAATTTTCAATCCATTTTTTTATGTCATCTTTTGATGACTGGTATTTATGAGGAGAAATTATTCTTGCCAGAATCAAAAATTCTGGGAAAGGAAGATGAGTTTTGTCTTCATTGAATCTTATGGCTTCCACCAGCATATAAAGCCCTTGATTTATTTTATTTTGGTATTCTTCGTGGGCTTCTACAAAAAGCTCGAGGACAGCTTCTATTTCAACTAGGCCAGAAGTGTTGATTTTTTTGGGGTCTGGGACTGTAAGTTGCTCAATTGTGACGGAAAGACGAGAATGTGTGAGTTTATCGATGATTCCTTCCATTTTGGTGTTTAAAAATTCGGTTGCTCTGGATTTTGGTATCATGGCTCGTTCAGCTGTATCATCGTAGGCGAATAAAATACCTTTATTTGAACTAATCATGGAATTATAGGCTTGGATATAAAATATGAAGCTTAGTTTTGAATAATTGGTGATTCCAATTCTTTTTGCTGCACCTATGAATCTCATGAAATTTACAGCTCGTTTACTGTCTATTGAGTTAAATAAAGAAGCAATAAATTCAAAGAATTTTTTCTCTGTGGTTTTTCTATAACTATATTTCTGCATGAATTCATCGTAAGTTTGTTCAGCCAATCCATCCAAATACACCCCAGATGCGACTTTTGCTAAGCATGCAGAATAAATCGAACTTATCAGTTTCAGTACCATTTTCCTTGTCATTGTTGATTTTTTCCTTATTCTTTCCATTTTTCTCGTTATAAATTTTCCTAATAACGCAGGTGCAGGATGTATAACTTTTTTCTGCATAATAGTTTCTTTTCTTTGAAAATGGAAAATTTTGAATTTTGTTGTCGAAGACCTTTCTTTTTTCGCATGAAAAGTAAGCCTTGGATTTGAATTTCTCAAAATTTGAGCTTTGGCTTCTTCATTTGATATTAAAGTTTCTGTATTTATTTTTTGAATAATAAGATCTTCTTCCATTATTGGCTCCTTTTTTATTTTACCAGGGAACATTGTGACTATTCTTTTAGAGCCTCTTGTTATTTCAGGAATTTCTAACACATTGGTATAACTGCTTGAAGAAAGCGGAGAATGGCTTTCAATTACATTATCTTCATTTGATGCAAATGTATTCAACTTAGCTGGTTCATTAATATGAAAAGGTGAATTATCAAAAGTGCCTCCAGTGCTTTGGGTTTCAGTCTCATTGGATTCCAAAGGAATATAATAATTTTGACTATGTTTTGGTTCATCATTATGGTTTTCATGCTTTCTGTGATATTTAGTCATCTTGCGCTCTGAGGATTTAATTGAGATCGCATCACTGTGTCTAATAGGCGCTTTTTCTTCTGTTGGAAGAAATTCTTCTGTTTTTGCTTCTTCTGTTTCTTGGTTCGATGAATTATTATAGCTTACCTCAGATCCATCAAGTTCTTCTGATAAAAAGCTGTCACGCTCAGATACAGAAATTGATGATCTTTCTGAAGGTGAGTCCTGTCTACCAGACTGGTTAAAAATAGATTGCATTCCAGAGATATTTTTTTCGTTGTTCAAAACCATTGAAACGTGGTCTGACATGTCAGAGTACTGCAGTAGTTGTTTTTTCTCTGTAATTTCTCTATTTAAATTTTTCAGAATAATAATTTTCTTCTTGATCAAAAATGTAATAAAATTTAATTTTGACTGTTTTTGCTGGATAATTTTTGACAAATTATTATCACGATTTATCATCGAATTGCTTTCTTCTTCATTTTTTTCAGTTTCATTATGTTTTATATTTTCACAGCAATATGACTTATGTCTTTCCTCTTCTTCATACATTTTTTTCGTAATAATTTGTTCAGATATGCTTGACTCTATTAAAGGCCTTTCTACATTTATTTCGCTTATTTCAGCTATATCGCTGTTATTTTCTATGATATCTTTTTCATTCATTCCAAGCTGAAGGAATTTTTCTTCTTCCATCAAATCAAAATCACACTCTTCTTTTTCATCAATAATTTCTAAATTTTCGCTTTTTTCTTCTTCAATATCACTGTAAATTCCGTCTTCTCCAGGTCTTGGGAAATCCAGATTTGGGTTATCATGCATATTTTCTACATCAAATAAATCCCATTGACATGCAGCATCTTGGAAATTTTTTTCTTCTTGGGATGTGCTGGTTTCAAGATTTGGATCGTTAAGCACCTGAATTTCCATGGCTGGTGCATTATTTTGTGCATTGTTTGCGTTGGAGACATTACTTGCATCCAGGGCACTTTTGTTTTCGTCTTCTGATCCTACGCTTCCTATAGAAGTTGCTCGGTAGCTTGATCTTTTGGATTTAGCACTTCTAAGCACATTTTTGCTTAATAAAGGTGTTAGTGATCCAAAAGTAAATAAACTGCCTCGTCTGGCACCTTCTGTCATATCAAAAGTCTGTTTTTTTAAAATCTCATTATGCTTTTTCAATGAGTCATACTTAGCTTTTAATCTCAACTTTGAATTTGTTTTTGATACAATAATTTCGTTTAATTCTGCAATTTTTTGTTCATATTCTTCTGTTAATCTAAATCTTAAATTTCTTTCATTTTCTAATTCTTTCGTTTTGCTTTCTTCTATTTCTTTAATATTTTCCCTTAATCTGCTAATTTTCAGTAATTTTATTTTTACCATCATATCGACTACTTCTTTAAGCATTTCTCCCCTTTCTACACAATGTACAGCAACTTGCCTGATTATCTCTTTTGCGCATATATTGTATATAAGAAATAACTCTTTTTGAGAGCATTTGCTGACATCTTCTACGTTTTTGTTTAAGCCGATGATTTTTTCTTTCATGAATTGAAGCCATTTATTGAGGTTTTCAACGTCTTGTCGGCCTGCAGGATTTCCTAAATCTAATTTTTCGTTTTCATAGATATCAGGGATTGAGCAGGAGTTGTTTCTATGGGATCTTTTAATTCGTTGAGTTTGTAAGGTGTAGTCGTTGCACTCTTCTTTTCTACAAGGCATAGGTGTAAGAAATCCTGGACTTGTAGGGCAGCTTGATCCTAGCAATTCTTCATTTACTGCTAGCTTCTGTAAATGCTTTATATTTGTAGGAAGGACACTTTGAATTAACTTTGGCTCAATTGATGGTAAAGAAATTTTATCTTTCAAGTGAGAAACATCTCTAGTTGGGGTATCCCTAGTCATTATTGAGCGTTGATTTTTTTCTTTGTCAATTTTTAAAAATTCATTGATTTCATTGACTCCTAAAAGTTTTAAGCTGCTTTTTTTATTCAGTGTAGGGCTTGGCGAGATTTTTTTGAGTTTTTTCGTATCGATTTTGGGTGTCTTTACAAAAAGGAAATCTAAAATATTTTCATCTCCTTGGAGTTGAATTAGAGGCGAAGACCGAGCTCCGTCATCAACTATTGAAATCTTGTGATATAAGTGCTTCATAAATAAAAAATATATAACTTTTTATAAGATAAAATGAAGTAATTGAGTGATTTATGGAAAATAAAAATTATATTAGAAAAGATGAAGAGCTATTATGGATATTACAAATAGAGCAAAGAATTGCGCAAAACTTTTGATAAAGAATTTGCATTTTCTGTTTAAGCTTTTGAATAGAATATTATAAGCAATGGCCATATTGCAAAAACCTGGAAAATCATTAAAGGGTTTAAATATTTTATTCAAAGCATAAATAGCTCATTTCTTCATGCTAAAAATATATTCATAAATACTTTTTAATATAATAATATCGAAATCATTTCCTTTCGTGCAACATTGTAATTGCATAAATAATAAAATCTTAGTTTTTATATAATTGAATTGACATTGACTATACAAAATCATAGAAGAACGCTCAGCATTATTAAACGCTTAAATCATAAATAATTTATGCGAGACAACTTATTTATCTATATCCTCTATTTAATAAAAAAATAAAAAAGAGAGCGCAATCGATTTATTTAATTCTACTACTAA
Organism: Blepharisma undulans; assembly: GCA_949751825.1. Classification (NCBI taxonomy): domain Eukaryota; phylum Ciliophora; class Heterotrichea; order Heterotrichida; family Blepharismidae; genus Blepharisma; species Blepharisma undulans. The sequence goes on from CATKHM010000112.1 coordinate 34,023, forward strand.
TTTATCTTTTGGCTAATCAAAGATAGCATTTTCATGATCCGCATTATGGCTTGTTAAAAATTTATGTCCCAATAATTGCTTAGCAGTTGGTCTTGAGCATGGATTTCTTTGTAAGCAAGCCCTTATAAAATCTTCAAGAACTGGATCCCTTTTTGGGATATCAGGAAGACGATTATGACTTCTAAGCATCTTCAATACATCTTTTGTGTATTGTGAGTAATTTGACCATGGTGGCTTACCAGTAGCCATATCAATAATAACACACCCAAGTGACCATATATCTGAAGAAAAGCCATGCCTCTTTCTTAATGCTATTTCAGGTGCCATCCAATATGGGCTTCCTTTCATTGATCCTGATTTATTTTTTGAACTATCTTTATTTAATTTCTTGCTTGATCCAAAATCAGCTAATTTAATTACTCCATCTCCTGTAATTAAAATATTGGCAGGCTTTAAGTCTCTATGAATTATTCTTTTATCATGAATGTATACTAGCCCATTCAAAATTTGTTTTGCATAATTTCTGATAATTCCGATTTCTAATCTTCCATATTTATTAATCAGCTTTTTCAAAGTCCCATTCGAAACATATTCAACCATAATATCAACCGTTTGGTTGCAATAGTCAATATCAGTCTGATAATACTTGATAATATTCTTATGATCTATATCTTTCAGCAAATTAATTTCCTGATTTATTTGTTTCCACTCATTATCTCATTCTAATGATTCAAATTTTATACTTTTTATTGCAAAAATTTCGCCTGAATCAAGATTTAAGCATTGGTAAACCTTGGCATATGACCCTTCTCCAATAAGATCACCTTTTTGTCATCTAATACGTTGGGGAAATTTAAAAGGATTGGAGCAAGATAGAGAAATATTATCAGTGTTGTTTATTGATAAATCTCCAGTTGTCCTTTGGTAGTCGCAAGATGTTTGGAACTGAGACTCATGATTTGGATATGCAATTTGAATATCTTTGTACGTTTGGATTGAATGTTGGCCTCAGCAGCAAAAATTCCCCATTTTATGTCCATTTATAGTTTTTATCACCAGTACTTAAAAACGGTTAACATTAAATATTATTACATATATAGAAGTAGTCACTATTGAATTAATGTTAAATGATTTTAAATTCTATATTATCTATCATCTACGCTTCTTCTTCTACAATTGTTTCAAAATACTGCTCCTTCATAAATGAACTTCTAGGCTGTCTTCTTCTATTTCCCTTAACTTTTCTTTCAATCCATCTTTCAGGATTTTTCAAAGCCTGTAATACTCATGCATTTCAATTTTCTATTGGCACATTATTTTTTTGTACCTCATTATAAAGCTTTTGTATGTCAATATTTTGTATTTGACTATTTGTAGCTGATTTCATTTTTATCCCAAGACAAATTGAATAAAAAAATCTTTGCAAATTATCAGCACTGCTTGATCTCTCAGGAATGCTTTCTTCATATTCTTCAATTTTTGTTGTATCTTCGTCAAACGTGGATGAACTTACCGCTGAGGTATTTCCACTTCTGAAGCTGGAAATTTCACTAGAAATTTCTTCTAATTTTCGATTTATTTCTGTTTCTTTAATTCCTGGATGTTTCAGTAAGGTTCTTTGAAGAATTGTAGCTCTTGATTTGTATTTTTCGACATCTGTTCTTAGTTTATCGACTTCTTGCTTTTTTTGTTCAATTTCGAATTCTTGGATAGCGAGTTTTTGATCTTGGGCTAAGGATTGTAAACGATCAGCGTAAATTCTTATAGATAAAGAACCCCTAAAAGTAACTAATAATGAGCTTAGAGAAGTCAGAACTTCAGAATTATCTTTAAAAGCTGGAGGAGTTAAATTGGAGATTTTATTGCATAATCGTGATAAAATTGCTATGTAGTTTTTATCCCCTGGGCGAAGTCCAGGAGTAGTCGCTATATCAGATAAACATTTTTCAAGTTTTTGAAGCTTAAAGTTCGTTTGCGTTAAGAACGATCCAGATTCAACTTCTAATACATTTTCTGAAACCCTAGTGCATACTAATGAGTGATCTTCTATAATATTAACATTTATAAGATTTTGGCAGTTGATACAGAGAATATTGAATTCCGTTTCTTTTTGTTCTTCGATGATTTTTTTTTCTTGTCTTCGGGTTGTGCTTAATCTTTCATAGACCGGACTAAAGCCGACGATCACAGGCTGCGAAAAAGAAGGTAATAAATGAGACTTTTGAGGAGATCTTTGCAGTTTATCTTGAGGTGTCCTTGGAGAAGATGCACTTCGCATATTTTTGAGATTAAATTACCATGAGTTTTTGGATAGCTTTTAATTAATTTTGCTTGATTCGTTATTAAAAATGTCATAAAAAATTGATTGAATTATAAGAATTTATTTTGAGTTTTAAATAAAATCAATAAATAAAAATAATTGGCATTTTGGATATGCCACTAATTAACTATAAATAGTTGATAATTGAATTTATTTGAAATAACTAGCTAATATTAGAGATAATAATAGCTGCTTACTATATCTTTATAATTCACTTTTTATGATTTATTAATATAAACTTTTTGAAAATATTTTTCAAAATATTCAGTCCATTTATATATCACCGATTTGAATTATGTTTATATTAATTTTCATCTAATTTATTTATAAAAAATATTTAAAAGCTTGAGTTTGCTGATTTGAAGATGTCTTAGAACAGATTCTATTTAATAAATGTAATGAATAAAAGAAAAATTGGCATAGTCTTACCCTCAGTATTGTATAAACAGGCTAGAGAGCTGATAGAAATCATAGAAAGAGACCGTAACAACCGTCTTGAAAAAAGATTTGTTTCAGATCCTTGACGAGATCTCCATCCAAGTTCAAGCGAACTTCACAGTAAAGACAGAAGCAATATTTCTGAAAGGAATCCGTTCAACACAGATGCACTCAATGAAGCTGTCCTTGAACCTGACGATCTAAGAGGAAATAAATGCAAAATTATGTTTTACAGGATATTTTGTTGTTGAAAACAAAAGATGGAAATTTTACCTCATGCAGGAGATAATACAAAATCTGAAGAGAAATAATAACTTAATATAAAAAC
>CATKHM010000113.1:4753-36919 GCA_949751825.1 Blepharisma undulans
CTTACTGAAAATCTCAGATCTTTTATTGTCTAAAATTTGCAGAGTCATGATATTTATAGCACTCTCACTCTCATCATTTCCTAGATTCTTATGCTCACTTACAATTTGAAGATTAAAAGTGTTTATTGTGCAATCTGTTTTTTCTTTTAACTTCTTTTGTTCTTTCTTCAAGTCCTTTTAAGTTCTTACTGTTCTCATCTATTATGCAGCTTGCTCTCGCTATTTTTGTTTGAAGTGGCTTATTTGTCATTTCTTCGTACGTATTTTTAATTTCAAATTTAGATAAATCTCTTTCAAATTACTCATTTCTTTCTATTTGGCAAATAACCAAGTTCATAACAGATGTTAGTGGGATTGCTATGCCTAAACCTAGAGTTTTGTTTAATATAAACTCATAAGTTAAAATCTCAATTATTGTAGGCCTTTCTCTTTTATCTTTCTTTAAACATCAGTCAACGAAAAACCCTAGATCCTCTGAATATAAACTTCGAATTGATTTATGCAATTCATTTTTTATCTTCTTCAAAAGGATTCTCAAGGTTACATAGATAATATAAAATGCATTCAAGTGCTCAAATATCATTCTCTTCAGTCTGTAATTCATTAAGCCCTATCTTTATAGGATATTATGCAGCAATTGACTTAGCATTTTTGTCTATTTCAAATTTCATGACGATTTGAATTATCCCAAATGAAATCTCAATAAAAAATTTTAAAGAGGTAGCTCCAGATAAAATTTCAGATTATTTTATTAACAAAATTTAAGAATAAAATTTTGGTTAATCTGTTCGGAAACCATTTTTTATCACTTCATTTAGATTATTGATTCTATAAAAATTACTGCCATTATAAAATATATGAGTTTATCCAAGAAGAATGCTATAATAGAAGATGCATATTATACAAAAATAAATTTGGCATTAATAGGATAAAATATTAAGCAGGTAAAATCTTTATGCCATATGTTGGAAAAATAAAAATATGAGCACTTTCGTATGTAGCTTTGAAGGATGCCAAGCAATCGTAGAAGCAAAGTGTCTTTGCAAAGCTCCAGAATTATTGTTTTGTGTTGAACATTTAGGAAGCATTTAGTCAATACAGTTGGCAAGCACGACTTCAAGAAAGTATTTTATGGTCCTTATCACCAAGCAAAAATTGATGTCTTGCATTACATTCAACAAAACCTAAAAAATCTGAAGAATTTGAAGAAAAGCCTTATAAATGAGGTATCCTTGGGTATATTTAGGCTAAATAGTTGCTTAAAAGTTATTATTGACAAGATAGATGAAGAAATTACGATATTTAAAAATGATATTAGTGAAATTGTGCAAACATTGGAAAATAACGATATAAGCCCAAATTTAGAGTATATAAAGTTGCCTTCCTCTGAAGCTGTTGACTATATTAAAGCTAACAAACAAAATTTAATTTCGGAAACTTCATGCGAAAAAATAATATCTGAAATCTACAAAAGATTTGGCTGAACAAAACTCTCAGAATTTGAAGAAATTTTTAGCAAAAATAAAAGTTTGGAGATTGAATTACAAGAAGCCAGAGAAAGTATGAGCGAATTATTACAAAAAAGTCTCAAAGAAAATGAGGAATCGCACGATGAAATTAAAAAACTAGAAATTGAGCACACAAAAATAATAGAATCATGCGAATTGGCTAATAAAAAATTACAAAAAAGTTATGATGAATTATATAAAGAAAAGATGGATATTGAGCTAAAGGGTACACATGTTTGCCAATCGTGTAGAAGGAGGAAATTTATGAACCAAATGTGAGCTAATTCTTGCGGATGCATAGTTTGTGGAGAATGCATTATGAATTATAAAGGTTGCAACCATTGCGGACGTTGTGATCGAATGTATGAGTGGAAAGACCCTCTTCGAATAAATTAAAAAGCAAATTAATATTAAAGATCATTATTTTATGTCTTAAAAGGTTAAAGTATAACAAATCTTTGCAAATAAAATGCTGAGAATGTCAAGAATCAATATAGTTGAATTCATTTAATTAATAAATTGATAAGCAAATTAGAGCTAGACCTTGCTTCGATTGCCTTTATTAATTGAAATATATCCCAAATTAAGTTTAAATTTTACTTCTGATATAAATCACAATTAATTTAACTTTAATTGCAAAAAATTTGTCTATACCTATCAGTTCCATTTTACTTGAATTTAATAAACATAATTAGAAATAAAGAAAATTGCATTATTAGGCCATTGTATTAACCATATTATTTAAGTACAAAGAAAATTAAAATCATTATAATTTTAAGAGAATTCAATCGCTTTAATATCATTAAATTCTTGTGAAATTTAAATTTATTTATCTAATATATCAGAAATATGCATTTTGCATATTTTCAGTGACCTAATTGTTTTATACATAAAATTTTCCAGTTATTCCAAAGCAAATCATTTTTTGCACAAATTTCGAAAAGATATATTTTATCATTTATGTGTGAGTGCATCAGTATTCCAAGCTTTTATTGATTTATATTTTTGCTGTATTAAAAAACACAATAATTGTCTAAATAGACCATTTATTCTTATCGTTATTATCTAAATGCATGGTAAATAAATCTGAAAATGAGATCAATAGTATGCAGCTTTGAATGATGCCAAGTAAAATTTACAGCTAAATATTGTTGCAAGAACTCAAACTTCTTTATTGTGCTGAGCATTTGGGAATGTATCTAATTAACTTATCAGGTAAGAATGACTTCAAAAAATTGCTTATGATCCCTATCTTTAAACAAAAAAGACTTCTTACGCTGCATGCCAAACAAAGGGACTTAGGTGATTTACCAGAAAATAAATGAAAAAATCACTTATTAGGACAAAAATTGTGTAAAATAATGCAAGCACTAGAAAATAGTACTTAAAGCACAAATCTTGAATACTTAAAGCCTCCTTCAGTTGAAGCAATGTCTTATTTCATAAAAAAAATATTTGGTAGATAATTATACATGCGATTCAGTAATTTCCGAGATCTACAAAAATATTGATTGGGTTCAGCTTGCAGAGTTTCAAGAAACTTCAAGCAGAATTAAAGAGATAGAACTTAAGCTAATATGCAGGCACAATTGCTTTAAGAAAAAGAATTTGAGTACGCAAAAATAATGGAATCCTGCTATCTAACTAATAGAAGGTTGTGAAAATGCTTGCGATGATTTGTGTAAAGAAAAAAGTGGCATTGAGTTGAGATATAACCATTTTATTGAAGATCACCAAAATTGTGAATCCCATCCTTTATGTCTTCAATTTTGCCTGTTGTGAATTTTTGGACAAAGCTTTTCTAGTTCTTCTGATGAGCGTAAATATTTTGAAAAGAAAAATTTGCCAATAATGAAGTTAAAATGATTGAGTGTGGATGCATAAACTGTGCGAAATGCAAATTTCCAAAATAAGTAAACATTATAGTGATTATAGATCCTTCCATTAATTTATCTTGATGGAACTTATTTTCCAAAGAAAAATCTAAAATAAAAGTTTTATTTTTAAGTGTTTATTTTTTGAGTTTATTGAAACTATTCCAATGCTATTAGAAAGATTAGCAAATAGTAATGAAAAACTCAAGCTTTTGCACAGAATATGAGTGAAATTTGAATGTATTAATTTCAATAATAAAAACTTGAAAACATGATGAGAAAATTATTTAAAGATCTAAACAAATTCGTATGCGTAAGTTTCTTATCGCTTATGATACTTTGGAATTAATATAAACTGAAATAAAGTCTATAAAACATCTTTATCTAAAAATGTGGCGAATAATTAAATATATAAATGAGCTCATCTGCATGTTGTTTTGAAGATGTCAAGTGAAAATAGAAGTTAATTGTCATTGCAGAACTCCAACATTTCTATTCTACGCAGAGGATTTGGCAAGCATTTAATTAATTCAACTGGTAATCATAACTATGATGAGCTATTTGATGATCCTCATCATCAAACAGAATATGATGTCTTACTTTATATGAAAAATGAGCTGCAAAATCTAAAAAGCTTGAAGAAAGACTTAGTAAACAAAGTGCTTTCTGGCATATCAAAACTAAAAAATGCTTAGAAAATTAGATGGGGAGATTGATCAAGAAATTGCAGTATTTAAACTTGATATCAGTGAAGTTATGCAAACAGTCGAAAATTTTAATGAGAATATAAATTTAGAGTGCTTAAAGCTACCTTTTTCTGAAGCTATTGACTATATTGAATCTAAAGAGGCAAAATAAAATCTCAAAATCTTCAAGTTAAGAAATTATCTTCGAAATATTGAAAAATCTTTAAAAGTAAAAGAAATTTTCAAGTGAAAATTTGGACATATTTTATTATTTATATGTAAATGCAGTTCAAGGTTTTAATTAATAAATCAATTGATTTACATTTTGAGTTAAGAGTCGCTTAATTAGCTAAATAAATCAAGTTATGCTTATTATTATCTAAGTATATGGTAATAAATCTAGAAATGAGATCACTAATATGCAGTTTTGAAGGATGCCTAGTCAAGCCTACAGCTAAATGCCACTGCACAAAACCAGATCTACTTTATTGCGCTGAGCATTTGGGAATGCATTTAATTAACTCGCCAGGTAAGCATGACTTCGAAAAATTGCTTGAAGATCCATATCTTCAAACAAAAAATGATATCTTACGCTACATGCAAAACGAAATTCAAATTTTAAAAAATTTAAAGACGAGTTTAATAAAAGAGGCTTATTGTGAGATATGTAGCATAAAAAGCAGCTTAGATAATTTTTATCAGAAAATAGATGACAAAATCACCATCTTTGAGCAGAATATGGATCAAATTATGCAAGCACTAGAAAAAAATACTGAAAACGCAAACCTTGAATACTTAAAGCTGCCTTCAACTGAAGCAATATCTTATTTTAAAGAAAATAATAAATACTTAGTGGACAGTTATACATGCGAGTCAGTAATTTCCGAAATCTACAAAAATATTGGCTGGGTTCGGCTTTCAGAATTAAAAATGCAGAAGCAATTGTTTGAAGAAAAAGAATTTGAGTACGCAAAAATAATGGAATCATATGGCCTGACTAATAAAAGTTTGAAAAATGCTTATGATGATTTATGTAAGGAAAAAAGTGATCTTGAGCTAAGATATAACCAGTTTATTGAAGATCAAAAAAATTGTGAATCCCATAGATCTTCAATTTTGCCTGGTGTGAATTTTTTCAGGCAAGGCTCTTCTGGATCTTCTAACGAGTATAGATATTCTTGCTCTATTTGTAAAGAAAGATTTGCCAATAATGAAGTTAAAATGCATGACTGTGGATGCATTAACTGTACGAATTGCAAATTTCCAAAGTTAGAAAAACTCCATAGTGTTTATAACAGAAAATGCAAAGTATGCAAAAAGAAAAAAGTGATTCTTACAGGTTTATGGGTTTAGTAAAATAATAATATTCATCAATCTAAATTCCAATAAATTAATCACTAAAGGATTTCTTATAAAGCAGTTATGTAAAATTTTCTCTCTAATAAGACTTCTTCAAAAATATTAGCATAATTTCATGTCTTAACAAATTTTAAGCTGGAAAAGCTTATAAATAATTACATAATTATTACACTGTAAAACATTGAAGTCATAATTGTGCTATATCTCTGGAGCAATAATTTAGCTAGTTTATACGATAAGTTAGACATCAAGGAATCAGTGTTATAAAAAATTATGGTTGACAAGAGATGTTTCGAGCCAGGTTGCATGTTTGATGCAGAGTATGTATGTCAATGCACTCTTTATTGTTGTGACGAACATTTTAGAAAGCACTTAAAGTTGCCTGATGGAACTCATTCATTAGAGTCTATTTTTGTAGAGCCTTGCGAAGGGACAAAAGAAGCAATTCTAAACTATCTTGAAGGAGTCAATTTGAGTTATCAAAAGCAAAAGAAAAAGGTTCTAGCTTCCTTTAGCAGCCACCTTTATGATTCGGAAAGTGACTTAAAAAAGATCATAAAAGATATCGATGCTTATTCAGCTGAATTAGGCTATTTTTTCACCATAATTGCAGAAGCCAAAAAAATATTAAAATCAGAACAAGATCCAGTTTTAGGACTTTTGAGTTTGCACCCTGAAGAGGCTGTTGAGAAAGTAAAAGCAATAATTCCTGCTACTCCAGATTGATACAATGACGTAAAAATGCTTTGTGGGTCAAGCCAAAAAATTGAGAAAATGATAGAATGCATTATCAAAGACAAGCTTGAAAATTATATTGACAAGAGGTTTGTGAAAATAGAAAGCAATCTGGAAGAGCAGAATCAAAGTATTGGTTCAGTGAGTTCTGAGTTGGCAAATGTGAAGGGCACCATTTCTGATGTAATCCATGGCAATAAAAATGGTCAAAATAAACTTGAAGATTGGAAACAAACAATAAACATTAAAATAGATAATGATAGAATCTCGCTTAATTCTCAAATCACCAAAATAACTGAAGATCTCAATAATAAACTCAAAGAAACAGAAAATGCTCAAAACCAAAATGTTCTTAATATAAAGGATGCCATTTCCAGTTTAACAAACGAACAAGATAAGAATTGAAAAAATCTTGAAGACTGAAAGAAATCAGCAATGATGGATACAACAAGTGAGCAAAAATTGCTTAGTTCTCAAATTACTAAACTTAGTGAAGCTCTTGGCCAAAGGCTTCAAGAAGAAAATGAGAGACATAGAAAGATGATTGAGACTTTTAATGCTGATCTTGCTTCTTTAAGAAGCATAATAAATGAAAACAGTAAGAATTTAAAAGAACTTAAAGAAGCAAAAGAGCAATTAGAAAGCACAGTGAGCATTCTCAATTCTCATATTATAAGTGAAACTAAAGATATCAGTCCCCAAATAAAAGTAGATAAAACCAAAAGCAATATTAATCAAAGTAATGTGAAATTAATCAAGATCATTCGAATGCTCATCTCCAAAATCAATCCAATTTAATAGAAAAAAATAAGAGTACCAATTTCGCTCTTGGCAATATCAAAGGTGGAGCAAATGAAGAAACGGTTAAAAGGGAGCCCTCTCCTTGTAGAAAAGCAATTGAAGATGAAAGTAAAGAGATCAAGCCTATTAAAGCTGAATTTTATCCATCAAGTAGCATAAATTCATCAGCTATGATTTACGACAATTCTGACCCTTGGGAAGCTGAAAGAGATTCATCTGCACAGCCTGCTGATGAAGAATCTAAAGGCTTGAGATGACGAGGAAGAGGTAGAAGAGGTACAGAAGGTGGCCGTAGAGGTGAATCCAGAGGTCGCTGGAGAGGTCCAAGTTCTGCCAGAGAAGAATCCATAGGTCAATCATGGAGAATGAGAGAGCCAAAACAAGAAACCTCATCATCAGATCCATGTTACGCTGAAGAGTCCAATAAAGAAGGACAATCCTGGGAAAATACATGCTATGCTCGTACTAATAGACGCCAACGTTGCTCAAGAAGCAGACGTGGACATGGCGAAGAAAGAAAAGGTCCAAAACGAGAAGAATTCGAAAAAGTCAAAATCAAACGCCGCTGATTCTTTGAAAATACTCATAATACAGAGGTTTTATATAGAGAAGAAGACGAACAATTCGACCCAGAAACTCATTCTGCACAAGCTCATTTCCGTGCTAATAAAGATTGGGATAAACTGCCAATTCCACAAAATCTTTTGGCTGCAATTAAGCAAGCTGGGTTTCCATTTCCATCAACAATCCAAAATTTCGGCATAGAAGTGATCCTCAAAGAAGGATATGAAAATTTATTAGCGCAAGCGCCCATGGGATCAGGAAAAACAGCCACATTTGTTATAGGGTCATTATGTAGGGTAGATCTAAATAACCCACAAACACAAGTAATTTGCATTAACCACATTATTGAATTGGCAATTAAGAATTACCAAGAATATAAGAGATTTGCAGACTCTTGTGGGATTACTGTATCAGTGGTGTCAAAAAGTGGGGAAAGAATTGACGGACAAGTTTTGGTGGCATCTTCAGGATCATTTTTCAAAGCATTGAAAACAAAAAGTATTAATTTGGAAGGGTTAAAAGTTTTGGTGATGGACGAAGCTGATCTTATGCTAAACAAAAAAGATAACAATGAAACTTTCATGAAAATTGAGAATTTCATCAAAACTGGATTCTCAAGAGCCCAAGTGCAAATTTTATTGTTTTCAGCTACATATGCAGATAACGTTAAAGATGATATAGTCCAAATTTTAGGAAACCTTATTGAAATTACTATAAAAAAAGGAAATTTAATGCCTGATACTATTGATCACTACTATTTCAGAACTCCTCAAGCTACAAAAATCGATACTTTTGAGCAGATTTTAAGAAGAATCACTAATGGAGTTTCCATTGTTTTTGTAAACACCTGCAATTTTGCCAGAACAGTCTACGGTGTTCTCTCCAAAAAAGAATGGAAATGTGCCTTACTTATGGGGCAAGACATGACAATAGACGAAAGAATTCTTACAATGAACGATTTTAATGATGGAAAATACGCCACTTTAATTACCACAGATATGTTTGCAAGAGTTATTCATAATAACAAGGTAAAAGTTGTGGTTAACTTTGATTTGCCTAGGATCCCGAGATCAAGAGATATTGATGATGTTCTTTATTTTTATAGAAGTAGCAGGTACTCTGGGTTTGGAAGACATGGAGTTTGTATTAGTTTGGTAACAACTGATGAGGAATTAGCTACTTTGAAGACTTTGGAGGATTCTTATTATATTGAAATTAAGGAAGTGTCAAGTTTGGATGCTTTTGATGAAATTGTTGGAGGGGAAAAGCCAGAGGAAGTGGAAAAGGATTTATAAGTTAAGCTCATCCAATCAATCTATAGCTATATCAGAAATATCTATTATTATAAATAATTTAAATAAGCAAATATATTATTTAGAAGATAGAACTCCCAAGAGAAGGTTCAAAAGGAATTATTATTATTCAAAATGTTTTTCCTTTGATTTGCCAACAAATTCTGATAAAATGAGTTCAAGTTTACTTATCATTGAAGGTTGGTATTACTAAATCATATAACATATGCTAATATGCACTAGAAGTGCTTGATTGGTGCTGTGTTGCCAGCATCCTTGAGTGTTCGTTTAGAGATCATCAGAGGATCTCTAAAGTGTTCTACCAGAGATCCTGAAATCTATCTGTAAGTTTTTTGGATTTCTTTTCAAAGCAATCATATGATTTAAAATTCAATTTTATGAGAAATAACGATGAAAAATTTTTATTAATTTTCTGTAAATATTTAATAGAAAATACACCTTTTTTCTTTCTATTAAAAAGTGATATAAGCTATTATTCCCTAATTAAAATAATTTGCTTACCTTTACATTCTTCCACGTTCAATTAAGTAGAAATCCATTCAATATGATTTACGACAATTCTGACCCTTGGGGTGCTGATGGAGATTCATCTGCACAGCCTGCTGGCGAAGAATCTAAAGGCCAATCATGGGAAAATTCTGATTATACCCGCACTGATCGACGCCCAAGAGGACGAGGAAGAGGTCGCTGGAGAGGTCCAAGCTCGACTAGAGAAGAAGCCAAAGGTCAACAATGGAAATCAAGAGAACCAAAACAAAAAACCTCATCAATAGAATTATGGCAGGTTGAAGAGTCCCAAAAAGAAGAAATCAATAATGATTCAGGAGAAGCAATATACTATGCCAAACCTCATAGATATCAAAGTGGCTCAAGAAGCAGACGTGGGCATGGCGAAAAAAGAAAATATAACAAGCCAAGACATGTCGAAGAACCGAGAGAAATCTTAGATCACCCTAAAGAACATCATAAGCATTTCCATGAAGAAAGAATATCCTGCCCTTATAAAGACACAAGGAAAAAAAGCCCAAAATGAGACGAATTCGAAAAAGTCAAAATTAAACGTCGTCGCTACTTTGGAATCTCCCATAATAAAGACATTTTATATAGAGATAAAGACGAACAATTCGAATCAGAAACTCATTCTGCGCAAACTCATTTCCGTGCTAATAAGGACTGGGATGAACTTCCAATTCCACAAAATCTTTTGGCTGCAATTGAACAAGCAGGATTTCCACACCCATCAAAAATCCAAAATTTCGGCATAGAGGTGATTCTCAAAGAAGGATATGAAAATTTATTAGCTCAAGCACCCATAGAATCAGGAAAAACAGCCACTTTTGTAATAGGATCATTATGCAGGGTCACTTCATATAAACCTTACACACAAGTAATATGCATTAACCACATTATTGAATTGGCAATTAAGAATTACCATGAATATAAAAGATTTGCAGATCCTTGTGGGATTACTGTGTCCTTACTTATAAAAGGAACGGAAAATATTGACGGACAAGTATTAGTTGCATCTTCAGAATCATTTTTCGAAGCATTGAAAACAAAAAGTATTAATTTTAAAGGGTTAAAAGTTTTGGTGATTGATGAAGCTGATACTCTATTGAACAAAAATGATAACAATGAAAATTTCATGAAAATTGAGAATTTCATTAAAACTGGATTTCCAAGAGCCCAAGTACAAATTTTATTATTTTCAGCTGTATATCCATATAACGTAAAAGCTGATATAGTGCAGCTTCTAGGATGTCTCAATGAAATTACAATCAAGAAAGGAAATTTAATGCCTGATGATATTGATCACTACTATTTCAGAACTCTTCAAGCTACAAAAATCGACACCCTTGAGCAGATTTTAAGAAAAATCACTAGTGGAGTTTCCATTGCTTTTGTTAACACCTGCAATTTCGCTAGAACCGTTTACGGTGTCGTCTCTAAAAAAGAATGGAAATGTGCCTTACTTATGGAACAAGATATGACAGTAGACGAAAGAATGCTTACAATGAACGATTTTATTGAAGGAAAATACGCAACTTTAATTACCACAAATCTTCTTGCAAGAGGTATTGACAATACCAAGGTAAAAGTTGTGGTGAATTTTGACCTACCTAGGATCCCCAAATCAAGAGATATTGATGATGTTCTTTATTTTTATAGAAGTAGTAGGTGTGGGTTTGGAAGACATGGAGTTTGTATTAATTTGGTAACTACTGCTGAAGAATTGGCTACTTTGAAGACGTTGGAAGACACTTATAATATAGAGATTAAGGAGGTGCCATTTTTGGATACTTTTGATGAAATTGTTGGAGGGGAAAAGCTAGATGAAACGTGTAAAGAATTTTAAATTAAACTTTTTGATTAAGCAATAGTCATAACAGAAAAACTCTGTAATATTATTAATTTAAATAAAAAATATATTTTTTAGATTATAGAGTATCTCTTAAGTTTAATTATAATTTTTAATATATTCTTACTTTTTTGTTAACAAATTCTGATAAAATGAGTTCAAGTTTACTTATCATTGAAGGTTGTATTACTAAACCATATAGCATATGGCAATTGACACTAGAAGTGCTTGATTGGCACTGCGTTGTCGGTATTCTTGAGTGCTCGTCTAAAATTATCAGAGCATCCCTTAATATTCCACTAGAGAACCTTTAGACCTATTGGTAAGTTTCTGGATTTCATCCTACAAACAATCACATGATTTAAAATTCAATGGATATTAGAATTTTATCACTGAATATTTTGTATAAATTTTCATATTTTCTGTAAACATTTAATAGAAAAGTCACTTTTTTTTCTTTCGAATAAAAACGCGATTTGACTATTCTTCCCTAATTAAATAATTTGCTTAACTTTACATTCTTTCATTCTTAATTAAGTAGAAATCCATTAAATATGATTTACGACAATTCTGACCCTTGGGGTGCTGAAGGAGATTCATCTGCACAGCCTGCTGGCGAAGAATCCAAAGGCCAATCATGGGAAACTTCTGATTACACCCGCACTGATCGACGCCCAAGAGGAAGAGGAAGAGGCCGAAGAGGAACAGAAGGCGGCCGAAGAGGTGAATCTAGAGGTCGCTGGAGAGGTCCAAGCTCTGCCAGAGAAGAATCCAAAGGTCAACCATGGAAATCAAGAGAACCAAAACAAGAAACCTCATCAGCAGACCCATGGCACGCTGAAGAGTCCCACAAAGAAGAATCCAAAGGCCAATCCTGGGAAAGCACAAATTATGCTCACACTGATAGACATCAACATGGCTCAAGAAGCAGACGTGGCCATGGCGAAGAAAGAAAGTATAACAAGCCACGACATGACGAAGAACCTAGAGAAACCTCAGACCACCCTGAAGAACACCATGAACATTCCCATGAAGAAAGAAAATCCCGCCCTTATAAAGACACCCCAAGGAAAAAAGGTCCAAAAAGAGGCGAATTCGAAAAAGTCAAAATCAAACGTCGCCGCTTCTTTGAAAATACTCACAACAAAGACGTTTTATACAGAGAAGAAGATGAACAATTTGACCCAGAAACCCATTCTGCACAAACTCATTTCCGTGCTAATAAGGACTGGGATGAGCTGCCAATTCCACAAAATCTTTTAGCTGCAATTGAACAAGCTGGATTTCCATTCCCATCAAAAATCCAAAATTTTGGCATAGAAGTGATTCTTAAAGAAGGATATGAAAACTTATTAGCTCAAGCACCTAATGGGTCAGGAAAAACAGCCACTTTTGTTATAGGATCATTATGTAGGGTAGATCTAAATAATCCTCAAACACAAGTAATTTGCATTAACCACACTATTGAATTGGCAAATCAAAATTACCAAGAATATAAGAGATTTGCAGACCCTTGTGGAATTACGGTATCTGTGCTATCAAAAGGTGGAGAAAGAATTGACGGACAAGTATTAGTTGCATCTTCAGGATCGTTTTTCAAGGCCTTGAAAACAAAAAGCATTAATTTGGAAGGGTTAAAAGTTTTGGTGATGGATGAAGCTGATCATATATTGAACAAAAAAGATAACAATGAAAATTTCATGAAAATTGAGAATTTCATTAAAACTGGATTCTCAAGAGCCCAAGTCCAAATTTTATTGTTTTCTGCTACATATGCAGACAACGTTAAAGATGATATAGTTCAACTTTTAGGAAACCTCAATGAAATTACTATTAAAAAAGAAGACTTAATGCTTGACACCATTGATCACTACTATTTCAGAACTCCTCAAGCTACAAAAATCGATACTTTTGAGCAGATTTTAAGAAAAATCACTAGTGGAGTTTCTATTGCTTTTGTTAACACCTGCAATTTCGCTAGAACTGTTTACGGTGTTGTCTCCAAAAAAGAATGGAAATGTGCCTTACTTATGGGACAAGATATGACAGTTGATGAAAGAAATCTTACAATGAACGATTTTAATGAAGGAAAATACGCCACTTTAATTACCACAAATCTACTTGCAAGAGGTATTGATAATACCAAGGTAAAAGTTGTGGTTAATTTTGACTTGCCTAGGATCCCGAAATCAAGAGATATTGATGATGTTCTTTATTTGCATAGGAGTGGTAGATGTTCTAGGTTTGGAAGGCATGGAGTTTGTATTAGTTTGGTTACTACTGATGAAGAATTAGCTACTTTGAAGACTTTGGAGGATTCTTATAATATGGAAATTAAGGAGGTGCCAAGTTTGGATGCTTTTGATGAAATTGTTGGAGGGGAAAAGCCAGAGGAAGCTGCTAAGGATTTATAAGTTAAGCTCATTCAAATTAAATTTAGGAACAATTGCATTTTTATTATGTCAAATAATTGAATTAAATAATATTTTAAATATCAGATTTTGCTTTTGTGTTTGGACGCTGAATTTCTATTCATTTTTTCTTTTGTAGTGATGTAAGTGGTCTCAGTGCTTTATTTGTATAAAATTCACTATCTTCCTCATATTGCTCAAAATACTTTTTATCAATCCTCCCTGAATTTCTTCTAATATTGCTCTTTATATAATTTAAATAATTATTTGACTCTTCTCATTTAACAATTGAGTATTGTGATTGCGCATTCCGAATCCGTTTAAATAATCTTGTATTTTCGGTTTTTATTTCGCTTAATTTTCGGTTTCTGAGTGGAAGATTAAGTGTGCTTTGGAATCTTACATTTTGATAAATTTCTTGTGAATTTAATGCAGAAGGCTTTGAGTCAATAGTAAGCATTTTCTTCAGCAAGACTTGGTTTTCCATGTTAATTTTTTCTTGTTTTTCTATTTATGGATTACCTGTGATTGTTTTGTGCTTCTTTGAGAAGTTTAAAGAGTGTGTAAAAGATTTTGGTGGTTTGGTGTCAATCACAGGCTTTGCGTGGATTATATTTTTCCTTAAATGCTCATCTTGTTTTTCCTTTAGGTATCTTCTGTAAACAATATTGCAAGAAACTGAATTCCACATATTTATCGTTCATTAAACGTGAAATAAATAAGATTTAATGACTAATGAATAGAGAGGATTGATAAAAATATTAACTTATAGACAAATAATTGGCAAATAGCAAATATGAAACAATTATAATAAGGTTAGTTTAGGATTTAATTAGTTTTATTTTGGCTTATGTTTATATGAATATATATAATCAGAAATGATTGAATTTTCATATAAACAGAAGCAATTTAAAAGCACTAAAATTCTATCAATAGGAAAATTCAATATATTAATTATCATTTGTATTCTCTTTATTTTCCACACTTTCAATAATCATATCTTTATTTTCTTCACTCAATATCATTTGGCTTTCTTCCACCTTTTCTTCATTATTTTCTTCAATTTCCATTGCTGTTTGACTCACCGAAGATCGCGGTCTCGACATAATAATTCCCGCCTCTTTTATAAAAGCCAAATTTGCATGCATATTCAGAGCTTCCACTAAATCATTCGCATTAAGTGTTTTTTTCTTATGAGCAAGTGTATATTGAAATCCTTTCTTTGCGAATTCTTCTACAAATAACTCAGTTGCTTTTGCAATTAATTTAATTGAGTCAAGTCTTATGGTATCACTTGTAGCAAGCTGCATAATTTTCTTGATTCTTGCCAAAGGAAATGCACTTATCGCTTCATCGTTTTCTTCAGGGTCTTCTGGTTCAGGCAATTCTGCAGTTTCTGTAATCGTTTCTCCGTTTTCTGTCTTTTTCTTTTTGCTTGCGTGGGCTATATCATCACTTTCCATTTATTTTTAAGCAAGTTTTTCTTAATGAAACATTGTATTATATTTTTAAATTACCTTATTTAGACAACTTCTTCAACTTCGATATCGCTTCTTCTGGGTGCTTGTGTTCCACATCTTTTTTGTCGTTTATATCTTTTAATTAGATCGTCGTACTCAGATTTAGGAATTTCGTCATCACAGGTGGTGACTTGGCGATATCTTTTGTAGCTGTTTTCCCAATGTTCCAAATTAAATTTTAACTGCTGGATACAGCAGTTTTCTATATCTTCTGATTCCAAATAGTCATTCAATGCCATATAAAGTGGCATCGCAATATTTTTAATAAACCCTGCTTGCGATTTAGACACATCAGTCGTTTCTCTATCACAGTACATCGACACCGGCAAGTTATTTTTCTTTTCCAAATCTCCTTGTGTAAAAAATTCTTCACATACAAGTAAAGTCCATCTCTCATGAATATCCAAAATTTTCGCTGCATGCCCTATATCAGCTGCTTTTATGCTTATTTTCATCACATCCATCCTTTGTTCAGGTGTATCCAGCGGTTTTGCCGAATTATTCATAGTTTTCGCTCGAAACTGCCCAAGTAACTCAAAATGTCTTCCCATATCAGTAGCTAAAATCATATCAATTATCTGTTTCCTGGCCACACACCAATGCTCAGTATCTAAGCTTTTAAGTATATTTTTATTATCTTCTTGCATTAATTGAAACACTATTGATGAGTGCATGCTTTCTAGTACTGAAATATCGTTATATCTTATAGCTAAATTGTCTCTTTTATTTATAAGAAAACGATTGGTATACCCAGGGTGTCCTACATCATGCCCAAGATTAGCTATAACTGATGTAAGGATTTCTATTTCGGTAAGATAATCAGAGAGTCTTGATTTGCTTACGAAATAAATAAAAGAAGCTAACACATCTGCAGCATGTGAGGAGTTGTGATAAGGATTTTTCTTATATTTCAGTTCTAGATCTTCTAGAAAAGATATATATAAATCTTCATCTAAATTAAAAGCTTCATCAAGCCTGTATTTCTGAATACAATATTTTCCAATAATCACAAGGGGTCTGCCGTCTGTGCAATCTTTTAAGAAAAATGTGTTGAAATTTCATTGTTTTCCTACCTGTTTAAGTATTCCAATCAATTCATCGACATCATATTTTACAGCGACTTCTGATGTTTTTAATGTCCTGAATTTTTTAGGTCTTCTCACTTCTAGTCTATTATGGTTGCTTCAGGTTTGTTGAATAAAAAGTTGGTCTTCTTTATCAAGTCCTTTTGTAATAACTTCAATATCAGAAGAATAAATATTTGTTTTTGTGCCTATTAGCTTCATAACTTTATTTAAATTATCAAAAACTTGTGAAAGCTTTGGCTGATTTTCTGATGAGGATTTAGTGATCATTGTTTGGATGGCATGTATTGAATCTTTTACACCAATCATTACTTCTTCAATTTCTGTTTTGGGTTTTTCTTCATCAGGTTTTTTTAAATCAGTTTCAGGAGCTGTTGCAGAACTTTTAATCGTATTGAAATTGTTCCGCACTTGGATTTCTTCTTTATAGAAGTTGCGAACTTCAAAGATAACCATAATCATATATGATCCAGATTCAAAAAGTGTGATTTCGATTGGTTTTTCAGTTTGTAAGCTAATTACTAGGAAAATTATGCCAATTATTGTGCTTCAAAACGCGTATTCTAAGTAATTTGTATGTAAAATAAATCGGGATATACCTAGAATTACTATTAAGCCAAACATACTTGAAAAACTGCTATTTGTGCTGTCATCAAAAATCCATTCTTGAACGTAAGTATCGTTCAAAATTAATGCAATAGCAGTAGAAATATGGGCAAATTGCATGAGATCAGATCGAAATCTCCTCAGAAATCTTGCTAAAAATGCCAAAAGAAATATGCATGAGTTGATAATCAAAATTGTAAGCATAAAGGAAATTTGGAATTTAAAAATTTTCTGTGTGACATGATCAGTCACATAGTTGAAAATATAAAATAATATATAGAGAAATACTATTCCGTAATAGCACATAAAAAAATTGTGTCTTGATGTATAAGGATTTTCATATGGTATTTTGGATTCTGTGCGACCGAATATCACTGCTTCTTTATAAGCCGCCTCAATTGATTTACTTGGAAATTTCAAAGAAAACTTTGAAACTGCGGTGCTGAATTCTGTAGGTAATGCTTTTTCGGCGTATGTCAATGTAATAGGGTTTGTGGCTGTTGGGCTATCTGGTTTCATGTTTTTATTAACTACCAAAGCTGTACATAAATTAATTCAGCTGCCTAGAAATGCAGGGAATATTCAAAAATTAGCTGAGATCCTATATTAGCAATTATACAGATAATTATGCATAAAATTAAATTTTTAAAACAGTCGACCTTTTGTCAAAAATCGAATGATTATCGTTTTTTGATAAAGATATGAAAAGTTTTCATAAAAAGTTGAAGAAATAAAATTTTTAAAATTAAGCAGGTAATTCAGGATAAAGAATAATATAATAAAACTCTTAGATTTTAAATTTCAGACCTTAATTTTTACTGAACAGAAGAATTCATATTGAAAAGAATATCTTTGGCAGCTATGTATATGGTGAGAAAATAAAAATAATGAGCATGTGGATGAGTTATGGAGGCTAGCTAATATTTATTTTTCCGATTAAATATACAGGATAAATTAAAATAGTGTTGAATTAATTCGAATCTTATCACAAAATTAATTTATACATTAAAGCATTTTTCTAAAAATTAAATTTTATTTTTGATGGTAACATGGGAAAAGAAATGGTTTTTAGATGATTTTATTTGGGCTTTGGCGTATATAAAGCATGTATTTTTTGAAAATTCCTAAGATGAGTTATCAGTTTCATTATAGGTTATATTTATTATTAGCCGATCATAATGTGGCTGAATTAATTATTTCAAGCTTATTTAAGTCTCTGAAATAAATGTGTGAATTTCTTGATCAATTTGATGATTGATATCTTTTGTATAATTTTGAATACTTTTCAATGATTTATAAATAATTTTTAAGAGCATGCAAATGACAAGAAAAGTCAGCTATAATTCTTTTGCTTATATTTGCTGTTTCTAAGAAAATTACACAATGTCAGTAAAAATTGTTTAGAAATATATGTCAAAATTCCTTGTAATGCTATAAACTATGATCAATTTTCAGCAATAAAATTGTTGATCTTATGTCAATTATAATTTCTCATATAATCAATAATGGATTTATTGAATATTTTTCAAAAATTAGTATCCAATTCTTTCTTCAAGCAACCAAGCAGCTCTAATCTAAATCAAAAGAAAGATGATGATCATGAACTACAGCACCATTTAGCAAAAATGGAAGAAATTGATAAATATAAACACCTAGATCTAAAAGAATTGAATATTTCTGAAATTAATTCCATTGCAGAAGCTATTTTTTATCTGATAAAAGATTCTTCCATTGTTTATCCTCTGAGCAATTTATTTTACGAAGAGCTGTGAGAAATAAGAAAAGTTTTGCTGATAAAAGATCAAAGAATAATACTTGCTTTAGAGAAGATGCTTTTTCAAGCACTGCATTCTCCTAAAGTAATAGGAAAGAGAGGATTGGACGAATTTGCTGTTTTTGTTCGTACTGTAAGATTTGAGGATATTGAACATAGCAGAGATAGTCTAAGGCAGCTTTATGAAGAAAGATATTTTAACTATTAACTATTTTCTTGATTACCTACAATTTTTATATAAGTAAAATCATGGGGGAGATGTTTTTGGAAAAATGGAAAATAGTTAAACCTACAAATTTCAGTTTTGATATTACGGCCCAAGTTCTTTTTCAATTAAAAGTTATTTCTCCGATGCACTTATTGGATCTCATCACTGTGAAATACAGGCTATTACAGGTGAAGAAATTAGTCCTTTCGCTGACGCTTAAAAAGAGAAAAATATTCGATAATTGAAGCATATACATATGTTATGTATACATTTAAGGAATTATGCTGTTAGACGTAAAAATTCTTTTGAGTATCAAACATGTAATAATTCATTTATAAGGAGGCAAGAAAGCAAATATCGGATATGCTTAATTTGCATCTAGGATTGTCTGATCATGCTTAAGAAGCTTATGTTAAATCTCATAATTTAATTGTTGCATCTTGAACATAGCATATATTATATAGATATTTATATCTGAAAACACTATTCATGATAAAATACAATTCTTCCTTGTCATTATTTTTTCTTTTTTATATTAAATTATCTAATTAAAATTATCAATGAATGTTCGCTTCGGAAGCCATAAACCTATACTAAAAACAAATGAAATCATCCCTTATATAAACTTCAAAAAAACCAAGCTTAAAAACCTATATCGCCATCGAAAATCTAAAACTTTTAACGCACTTGTTATGAACCTCATAAAAGAAAAATCAACTGGGAGCCCACCAATTCCAAAAACTAGTCAAGATAATCCATTATCTGCATTTCTTTCCCCATCAGAACTGCTTTTTGAAAAATATCTTAAAAAGCAAGAAATAAAAAAACCTGAGCTAACAGTAACTGATGCATCCAATTTTGATGATGCTTTCAATAGCGGAAAATTAAGAATTCCATTACCCAAAATAAAACCGCATAGTAATTCAGAAGAAAATTTAGAAAATACAATTGTAAAACCAAGAAAATCTCCAAGTTCATCCAGGATAAACTCATCAAGAATTAATTTATTATCACAGCCTATATCACGAATATCAATTTCAAGCCAAAATTCACCTATAAAAGATAGAAAAATTCAGATAAAAAATGAAAGGATTAGATATAGTTCGGCTTCTTTGTTAAATCCAATAGGAAAAATGCTGAAATCTAAAGGTATAAATCTAGAAGAAAATGAGGAGTTTAATGAAATTTTGAATATAAAGTTATCGAAGCTACACAAAAAGAACCAAAGATTTCTAAATTTAAAAAGAAGTCAGGATAGTTTATTATCTGTATATCTCACAGCAAGAAATTAATTTAGAAATAATTAAATTAATTTATGATTCTTTTAATTTCAGTCAATATATCTTCAGAGAAATTAACTTTCAGTACTTTCATCAACGTCTGTATCACTTGCATATGTTTTTGAGTGCTTTCTTGTTGTTTTTTAATAAATAAATATTCTTCTATCAATCTTCGTATCCACTTATACACTCTATTGAGGCTAGGCTTCTCAACAGAATTTGGCGGTGAATATTTAACAATCAAACTGCTTATTTTTTTGTGAAATTTTTGTGCATCATGTGACAATTTCGCATCTTTTACCGCAGCCTGGCAAGCATCTGCTATCTCATTTGCATGCTCCACCTTTAAAATCACCATAAGCTGCCCAATAATTTTCCTCATAAAAGATGCTGTTAATTCTTTTTGTGGCGATTTTTTAGGTTTTGATAGAGCTCTAGGAGAATTTAGCCTTTCTTTATGCTCATTTGTGCCTTCTAGGTCTTTATGCCAATACAATTTTTCTGTGCCTTTCAAAGTCTTTAATCCTTTCTTAATTGGGACATTTTTATCAATTGTTTTTAATTTTCTTAAACTTAGAGTAGAGTGAAGTGATAATTTTCGTCTGATTTCTGAGTTTTCTACAGAAATTGCTGTTAATTTGGATTCTAATTCTTTGCTTTTTTCAGCAAAATAATTTCTTTCTTTTTTTACAGTCAAATAATTCTGTTCTAATACATTGATTTTTGCAGATTTTCTTTGCAGTTCTTCATGAATTTCTTCTTTTTCTTGCATATAATCAACTCTAGCCTTTTCAAGCTCAGCTATTCTATTTTTTAAATCATTTTTATCCAAAGTCCCAGAATCCCTCATAGAGCTTTCTTCAACTTCTCTTAAAATCGCTTCATTTTTTGCTTTAAGTGTTTTTACCTGCAAATTTGCTTCAAATAATTCTCCTTTAAGCTCTGTAACTAACTCATTTTTATTTCCTATTTCATCTTCATATTTTTCAATTTTCTTAATCATTTCTGCTTTTCAGCTCAATAATTCGTCAATTTGGTCTTGTTTTCGGGCTAATTCTTGTTCAACTTTGCTTAATTCAGGGAAGTTGTCTATTTCTTGTTCATCTATAGAAAGTTTTTTGGGGTATCAGCTTGAAGATGTAGGATCCATTGTTTGAATATAGTCTTGGCGCTTAGGTGATTGGGTGTCACTGAATGAGCTGTTTTCTTCTTTAGAATTCCCACCAAATGCAACATAATTTGAAACGTAAGGTGTGTGATAATTTGAGTTTGGCTTGGTAGTTGTGGTATTATCAATATTCTCAGGTGGGTATTTTTCATTGGGTTCTGGGGTTTTGATGGAAAATTGAGAATTTGCTTGGGATATGTCGGGGATATAAGAAGAAGAGCTTTCTCCGAGAAATGAGCTTTGGATTCGTTTTAGAGAACTTTTTATTGTAGAAATTCGTTCATCTACATCGTAGTCTTGAACAGTGGACATAATTTTAAATATTAAATTTTTCGATTAATTTATATTCTTTAAAAGAATCGATAATTGAGGACAATTACTTGAAGCACTTCTTGCAAGCTTATGAAATCTCTTTATAATCCAAGTGTCGATTATTATGGCTTTTCTTAATAGAAACTGAAAATAATTCACAAAAATAACAGCAGCAGGCATTTCACTTGCAGATTTTCTGAAAATTTTCCATCTAAATATTCAGAAAACAATTCATCCCAAAATTCAATTCTTTTATCATTCCTATAACCTTTTCCTCTTATATCATTTTCCAATCTACTCCTATAAAATTAATTTTTCCCTTTCATTTCTCCTCACTTCTTAATTCCTTTCCATGTAATATAATACTTAACTCAAGGCTCAAATGGTAAATGGCTACCATAGGTACACTCGAGATTTGTCGAAATTGGAAGAGTTGCATACGTTAATTTTGGCCCTGAAAAAGACAAATTGTGCGTGATTGTGGACGTAATAGACGGAAAAAGAGCTTTGGTTGATGGTGCAGCTACAGGAGTCCTTCGTCAACAAATGCCTTTTTCAAGACTTTCATTGACTGAGTTTGTGCTTCCAGTTAAGAGAAATCAGACCTCTGCAAACGTTGCAAAGATTTTCACAGATTCTAACATATTATCTAAGTGGCAAGAAAGCACTCATGGTAAACAAATTGCATCAAGACTTAGAAGAGCAGAACTCACAGATTTTGATAGATTCAAACTGATGGTCAATCAAAAGAAAAAGTCGTCGTTGGTCAGAAAAGAACTCAAGAAACTCAAGGCTAAGCATTAATTTAATAGATTAGATAGTTTCTTAATAATTAGCTGAAATCATGCATATAATTAATAAGTCATTTGAAGAAGCAAATATCGCATGGAAATTTCATAAAATAAATTTGAAAATATGAATTTATATGAATTTGTATATTAATCGTTGTAATTATGAATTTTATTCTAATTATATGAATTACCATCTTCTAAAATCCAACATTTTTTTACAATAATTTTTACAAATTTCAAAACCAAGACATTCCTATTCCCTAGCAGCTGTAAATCTGATAATTTATCTCATTTTATACTGATAGCACCTGACATTCTAGATCCTTTATAATAAATGGCCGCAAACCCTGAATAGTAATTTTTATCAAGTGACTATCTCTTCAAGCTTCTTCTAATTGGGGATTCTGGTGTCGGAAAATCAAGCTTACTCCTTCGTTTCGCTGACAACAGCTATTCAGAGAGCTTTATCGCTACCATTGGAGTTGATTTTGTATGATTCATGTAGAAAATAAAGACAGTAGAGGTGGAGAACAAAGTGGTTAAGCTTCAAATCTGGGATACCGCAGGGCAAGAAAAATTCCGAACAATCACCTCTTCTTATTATAGAGGCGCCCATGGGATCATCGTTGTATATGATGTAACAAATAGAGAGTCCTTCGAAAATGTCAAGAACTGGATGAATGAAATTACAAGATATGCCAGTGAAAATGTAAACCGCCTGCTTGTTGGCAATAAATCGGATATGGAAAGCAAAAAAGTTGTTACTTATGATGAAGGAAAAGAATTAGCTGATTCAATGGGGATTAATTTTATTGAAACTTCAGCAAAAACTTCAGCGAATGTCGAGCAATCGTTTTTGAGAATGGCTGGAGAAATCAAAGGAAGAATTGCATCAACTTCGTCTAAAGCACAACCAAATGCTCAGCCGAAAGGACAAAAATTGGCAGGTGGAAAATCATTGGCCCCAAAGAAAGGTACCTGTTGCTAAGGGTAAATAAATACAATTATTTTATAAACAATAGCAGATTTAAATGTATAATCAATAGAATTTTTTAAAAGTTTGATAAAATTATATTTTGAATATCACTGTTTTATATAAGATTCTGGAGAAAATAAGATGAAGCAGCTTTATTTAATGTAATATTTAAAAATGCATAATTTAAATTATGCAGAGACCTTTTATTCTCTGATTGATCAGTCCATATAAAGATAAATTAAATTATGATTTTATGAATTTTCTCGATATCTATTGAGCTGTCGTTGCGGCCATTGTAAGCTCGGGTTTTACGGAACATGATGTTGTTTTTAGAGTCCTGCATCTTTTATTAACTGCACCATTAATCAAGCTTTAAATTTGGTTTATTTTTTAAGAAATTTGTGGGTTGAGATGGAAATTGTTTTTAATTGGGGTATTTATATGGAGATTATAAAAAAATGCTAAGAATAGACAAGGAGTGCATGTGCCCGGTTTGTCTTGATATTCTTAGAGACCCGATTATATTAAGCTGCTCTCATAATCTCTGCTACGAGTGTGCTTCACAGCTTATTACTGTTATCAGCCTCAGAGAAAAAGACGTAATCTCTATCTAGTCGAAAGTTTTCTCATGTCCAATATGTAGAGGCTGCACATTTCTAACAACACTTTCCCCTGACTGTTTGCCAAAAAACATAGTGCTCAAGAACATCATCGAAAACTGAAAAACAGCCCAAGAGCCGTCTTCTCATATCCTTTGTCAACTCTGTGTAGAAAATCCTAAATATGCTACAAGTGAATGCATTACTTGTGAATCTACACTTTGCCAAGACTGCTCTGTTTCTCATATATCAAAATCTAGGTTTGCGCATCATAAAATTCTCCATTTAAGCAAAGTAAAACAAGAATTATGTATGGAGCATCATCTAGAAGAAGATCTTTTCTGTATGACTGACTGCGTAAAATGCTGCATGAAATGTGCCCAATTTTCCTCACTCCACAATGGTCATACCATCTTAACCCGAGAAGACGCCAAAAATCGACTCGCATCCGAAATAATCCAAACAAAAGAAACCCTCCCCCAGATCTACCAACGAATTACCCTCACAAAAGACGAAATTAAGCGGCAATTCGAAGAACTCGTCGAGCAGCAGCAAAAAAATACCAATGAACTTGACGAAGTCTGCAACCAATTAAATACCAAAGTAGAAGCCATCCGAAATTCCACAAAATCAAAAATCTGCAAAAGCTATGAAACTTTAAAACAAAATTTAATAGAAAAAATTGTCACACTTGACGGTGTACAAAAACAAGCACAAGAATTATCTAATTTATCAGATGATTTATCGCTTTATCAAAAAGCTAAAGAATTATCGACGATAGACCCACAACTGATTATTGGGGATAAGCCTGAAGTAATTTTACAGTTTAAAAATCAAAGTGCACTGAATAATTTATTGGAATCGCTATGTGCACTAGAAATGAAAACGTCAGAAATTACAGAAAGCAATAAGCTTTATTATTTAAGTAGAGGAAGCAAGGAATATGTGTGTTATGATTTAGAAAATCAAAGAATATCTACTATGTCTATTAGATCTGCAGAAATAATTCCTAGATGGTCTGGGTTTGTGCTTTTGCCGAATGGGAATATTTTGATTACTGGGGGAAAACCAAGTAAAGAATCAGGGGCAAAATTGACAGCATTTTATTTGAATCCGGAGACAGGGGATACTATGCCAGCGCCAAGTATGATTAATGGGCATTCTTCACATGTGTGTTTATTGATAAATAATGAAGTATATGTTTTATCAGGAAAAAACGAAATAAATCAGACCTTAAACCACTGTGAAGTCTTAAATTTAACCACCCAAAATTGGAGAAGTATCGCAAGTATGGCATATGGCCGCACCTGTGCCTCAGGTGTACATATTAAAAACAGCATATACGTATTCGGAGGCTACCAAACAACAGTTAACAACACAATTGAGAAATATTCAATTGAAATAAATGCCTGGCAGCTCTTACCTACCCTTCTCCCAGACAAATTATGACAGCATGGCTGTTACGCTCTTGATTCTTCCCAAATTTTAATATTCGGAGGAGAAGGCCCAAGTGATGAGCCTCACCGTATGTCTTATGTATACAATACAACGACAGACGAGTTCTATAACTCTGCAAATATCCCATTGACCTCTACTTGGCTATTTTTCTGGCTTCACGTCACAAGAAAAGGCCATATGTTATATTCTATCAATAAAGAAAATTATGTGTTGAAATACAATATTGTTACAAATACTTGGATTCCTTTGGCTAATTAATAAAATAATATTAAGTTATCTATCACTTTCGACGTTTTTTTCGATTCCAAAAGTACGTGGGTCTGTGTCGACTTGTTTTTCGAAAGGAAGAGCGCGGCGAGAGGCGTAGGCGTAGAGGGCGAGGAAGGTAGCGACGACTGCGATGATGATGGTGATGGTGATAGGGAAAAGAGTGGAGCCAAATTTTTTGGAGGAGGAGTTGTCAGTTTGCCAAGCGTAGTATTTTTCAGAGGCGTTGGTAACTGATGCGTAGACTATGTATTGGTTTCCTTGATAAGTAGTGATTGAGCTGTATAAGGTGTAATTAATGGCTTCAGACATGTTAGCGACTCCGTATGAAGGAAATAGAAAATCTTGCCTGTATACGGAAAGGTTATTTAGCTTTATTTTTGGCTTTTTGATGGTTTTTGCTAAGGCTTTAGCTATTATGTCATCGGATTTGGCGTCAAGATTCATTTCAGGGACTGTGTGATCAGTTATTTCGATATTTGTTTCGTTGAAATCGCTGAATACACAAATAAAATGCATAGAAAGAGTTTCAGTCTGAGTATTATTAAGCAAAAGCAAAAGATGATGATTGAAGCCATTTACTAATTGATCGTATGAGTGTAATGTGTCAATTAATTGATAGAGATCTTCGTCTTTTCCAGTAATTTCTTTGTATTCTGTGTTAAGAGAGTTAACTGTATAGTTAGTCCATTCCAAAGCGTAGACAGTGTATAGGATTAAAATTACCACAATAGCTCTCATTTTCCTCTAACAAAAATCTATGAGAAATGGCTATCTAGATGCATGATAATTCTATTAATCATCTTAATATCTTTCCAATGCTAATTATAATATAGATTTATTCAGATCATAATCTTGCTATTACCAAACCATAATGAAATTTATATTTCTTAAAATGGATTCTCAAGAAGAACATATAAAGGTATCAATAAGAGTGCGACCATTTCTATCTTCTCACAATTTTCATCCTCAAATCATAAGGATTGACGATGTGACGTTAATATAGGAAAAAACTATTCATATAAGCGATAATTCTCATACTATAACAAGTCAGTATGACAAAATTTTCTCTCAAAATTCAAGTCAAAAAGATATTTTTGATTTTGTTTATCCTTCGATTTTACAAACTTTAGAAGGATTCAATGCAACAATTTTTGCATATGGGCAAACTGGATCTGGGAAAACATACACGATTTTTGGAACTGGATGAGATATTTATGAGAATAATGAGCAATTAATAGAAAATTCAAATCAAGGGATCATCCCAAGAGCAATTTCGCTACTGTTTAGCAGCGAAAATGAATATATATCTTACAATTTGAATTTTTTGCAGATTTACAATGAAAACTTATATGATCTTTTATCAGATCCTGCCCGAGCAAAATCATTAAGAATACGAGAATATAAAAACGAGATCTTTATAGACGGACTAGAAGAAACATCAATAAATTCCTCAAAAGAGTGTATGCTACTATTATCTGAAGGAATCAAAAACAGAGCAGTCAGGCAGACTAGACTAAATAATCAAAGCAGTCGATCTCATTCAATTTTTCAGTTATACGTGAATAACAAAAAGGGAGGTTTCAGAAGAAGCAAGCTGAGTTTTTGCGATTTGGCTGGATGCGAAAGATATGATAAAGAATATGATATGAATAATGGGCATATAAACGAATTGAAAAATATCAATAAAAGCTTAAGCACACTTGGTATGGTAATTCATGCATTGGCAAGTGGAAATAAAGAATATATCCCTTATAGAGATTCGAAATTGACGAGATTACTGCAAGATTCTTTAGGGGGAAACACAAAAACAACCTTAATTGCAACGATTTCTCCACAAATAGAACATATAGATACCACAATAAATACACTTATTTTTGCAGATAGAGCCAAAGAAATTATGACGAGAGTGAAAAGAAATGAGCCAGAAATTATGAATTCTAATGAAATTATTATGAATTTACAAAAAGAAATAGAAAATTTGAAAAGTCTTTTGAGTGTCGTCAGAGTTGAAAATGGGGCGTCTGAATTAAATAAAAAAGTCTTGGAATTGGAACAGGAGAATGAATATTTGCGTAGAATCACAGAAAATCAAGAAATAGAATATACTGAAATTTCTGAAGATAGTGAAGAAGAAAATTTTATTTCTGATTTGCAATCTCCAAGCAAAAATATTCTCCAATTACCTGACTATCTTTATTCAAAATCCCAAAAAATTTCTCCAGAACCTTCAGAAAATTACAGCTTCTCTCCAACTAAAACAGGCAAAAATACCAAGCGAAATATATTTTCAGAAGATTTCGACATCTTTAACAAACGTGAAACCGACTCGCCATTTCTTCACACAAAAAATTTTTCAACCTATACCGGCTTATATCCTACTGAAAATTCCCCAATAAAACATGAAAATTTATATATAAAAAACTCAAACAGCTCTCCAAGACGTGGCTTCCTTACAAAATCTACAAAAAATCTTCGATCATTAAATGATTTAATTGAAGAAAAATATATAGATGAAGAAAAAGAAAGGAGACTTGCTGAAGCAAAATTAAGAAAAGTACATCATAGGCTTACAAGACTGGATGAGCTTGAGGCAGAAAGAAAAATGAAATTCAAGCTAGATTTCGAAAGAATTACTTATGAAAAAAGAAAAGAAAAAGATCAAATTAGGTTAGAAAATGCAGAAAAAGAAAGAAGAAGACAAATAAGAAGGGAAAAAAGGATTAGGGAGATGGAGAAGATCAAAAAATTCGAAGAAGCAAGAAAAAAAGAAGAAATGGCTCGATTAGAAGCTATCATGAAAATTGAAGAAAACAACAAAAAAAACGAAGAAAAAAAGAGAGAAAAATTGTTGGAACAAAAGCGAAAATTAGCTGAATTCAATGCGAGAAAACAAATAAAACAAGAAAAAGGTTTCATATCAGGAGCATGGGGATAATGCATATATATAATTTGAATTATAAAAAAATGGGAGTTTGTTGTCCAAGCGAGCATCAATTTCGATTACCTATTAATGCGCCGAAGATAACCAAATCTGAAATTATGGATGGAGATTTTATCATATTTGACAGTAATTTCTAATCAGATATAAGGAGCCACTACGCTTTTATAAGAGTGATTGGGCATGGGAAATTTGGAACTGTGAGGGAAGCAGTTAAGCTAAATACAGTCAAGCAAAACTCTTTGACCCATACAAATTCATTGCTATCATCAAGGCAAATACCTGATGGAAAGAAATTCGCTGTAAAATCAATCACGAAAAAAAAGCTTGGGAGCGAAATCTCAATGCTAAGAAGAGAATTAGAAATCCTCAGACAAGTCGACCATCCAAACATCATACAAGTCAATGAAATTTATGAAGATCAAATGTATTTGCATATTGTGATGGAATTGTGCACAGGTGGAGATTTATTTGAGTATATTATAAAACAAGATTATATTAGCGAAGAAGAAGCTAGAGTTATTATGAGGAAGTTGCTATCTGCCATAAATTATTTGCATAATTTGAATATTTGCCATCGGGATTTGAAACCGGAGAACTTTTTGTTTTCTTCACAAGATGAAGATGCTGAGCTAAAAATTTTGGATTTTGGGGTCAGTCTTCATGTACAGCCAGGAGACCAAATGAAAACGGTGGTAGGAACTCTTAGCTATATGGCTCCAGAAGTACTCTCAGGGACTTATGGTAGAGAATGTGATATTTGATCTCTCGGAGTTATTATGTATCAGCTTTTAACAGGAAGAAATCCTTTTGCTAGTGAATCCAGAGATTTCACATTAAAAAAGGTAATGAAAGGAGAAGTCAATTTGAATAACGAAGAATGGCTCTATGTCTCCCCTCAATCCAAACATCTAGTTTCAGGAATGCTTCAAAAAAATCCAATATTAAGAATTGATGCACAGACAGCGTTGCAACATGAATGGTTTCATATGGAATGCGACTCAACTCAGAGCAATATCGTCTCAAGAGATGTTTTATTAAGAATCAAAAAGCAGCAAAAAGAAAGCAAGCTATGAGTCGAAGGTATGAAAACTATACTCAAGTATCTTTCTGCTGACAAAATAAGAGAGCTAAAAAATACATTTGTCACCTTAGACACTGCTGGAACTGGGTATATTACCTATGCTAAGCTTAGCGAGGTTATGAATAAATGTGGGATGGAAATGGGAAACGAAGAAATCGCAAAAATATTCCAAACATATGGCACTGAGCCTGGAAAAATTAATTATACAAGCTTCTTAATTGCGACTCTTGATAGAAAATATTTACTGAATGAAGAACTTATGTGGGATGCTTATCGAGATTTTGACCCAGAAAACAAAGGAATTTTAAATTTAGATGCTCTTAAACAAGCATTGACAAAATTTGGCTGCGAATTCTCTGAGCAAGAGTTCTCAGCTTTATTGACAGAAATCAGATTTAACCCTACTAAAGGCTTTACATTTGAAGATTTCAAAATGATTATGCAAAGTAAAATTTATATAGACTTCGAAGAAGACAATTTGGCACCTAGAGCAGAAGATGGGACGCCAAGAAGGAGATTAAGCCATAGAGGATCAATTGATTCAGTTACTTCAAGAATATCAATAAATTAGCCTCAAGAAAATAGTGTTTACCCTAATTATAAATAGATTAGTTATTATCACTATGCTTCTGCTTTTTATGAGGATGATCATAAGCACAATTAGGTCTTGAGCAGTTTTCTCCAAATTTACACGCAATCTAGAATATAAATAATACTGTTGGGTGGATGAATAAACACTGATTTCCGAATTTACACTTTGGCCATCTTGGACACTATGTAAAAGCTACTTGTTCATGAGGATGAAAATAAGAACATTCTTCTTCATCAGGACAATTAGGCCAAAACTTGCATTTTTTCTTCTTTTCAGCAGAAAAATTTATATTTCGAAGCCAGTCCACAAATTCTTCAGTTTGATCTTCAAAAAATTCTCTCAAAGTTACTAGTAGCTGCTCTTTGCTTTTCTTGCATTTTGTAGAGATCAACATAATATAGTCAAGCAAGTCTTCATTTGCTATGGCCTCTCCATACTCTTCTAGCTTTACACTGATTTTATCTCTCAGTTTCTTCGAATTGCCTGATGGCCTTGATTCCATTTTTTATAATTACACAATGCAAGCACGCGAATTACTCATTAACTCTGCTAAGAATTTAGCAAAGACTATGGGCTGGACCGATGCTATGCTTGTCCAAGCTGCCAAAGATAATGGTCTTTCACCAGTAATTTTTATATAGGCAACTTCAAGAGCTTTTTTTCCTAATGGACCAATAGAAATAGCTGAACATCTTATGAAAGAATGGGAAGACAAACTATCGACTGACGTTACTTTGCAACAACTTGAAGGAAAAGAACTGTCTGATCAATATTTTGTGATGCTGAAAACAAGACTGTCATATGAAATTCCGTATATGCCACACTGGGGATCTGCAATGAAATTGGGGATATATCCGAAAAATGTGACGAGTATTACGGATAGACTGTATTCGACAATGAACCTTATGTGTGATATTGTGGGAGATCACTCGAGTGGAATTGATTGGTATGCAAAAAGAGTTGGGTTAGGACAAGTATTTACAGCTACTGAATTGTGTATGGTTTATGACTCTAGCAAAGAGTTTGAACAGACTTGGGAGTTTTTGCAGTCACAGCTGTATTCAACGAATTTTGAAGGGGTCGCAGGACTTGGAAGCTTATATATGGGATATGGGTTTAGCCTGCTAAATACCATTATGCCAGGTAGAAGAAGATATTAGAAAAGTATATAATTCTAACCAGTTTATTGAATAAAATTTATTTACTCTCTTTTGCCTTCATCTCTTAAAATATGCTGCACACCTTCATATGCCCTTTTCTTTCTTTCAAAAGCATTGAGATTCTTATCATAATGAATTGATTTAGGATCACAATAAGGGTCAAAGAATAAAGTCCTTAAGGTCACATATGTAATTGCTATTGTCCAGCCTAATAAAATATCTTTTCCAAATGATTTTGCATTTCATTTCATGAAGGGTTTTTGGTTTTGTGTGTTGTAGTATGAAAAAATAAAAATAAAAGGCATTGAAAAGAGCATTGCAAAAGGAAAACTTCCACAAATCATGTGTCTGCATTGGGGTAATGATAGAGAACTGATGATTGGGATATTGGGTTTATTGTCTGACATTAAAATGATATTTTAATGATTACATAAATCTATTATTGCGATAAGATTTTTCATACTGAACTGTTTATGATCTACCGCCATAGTTCATATCCAATATAGATACTAATATCTTTTAGTATATTTTAAAAGAAAATATTTTTGAGCATTTCAAGCTTATTCAAAGTTTTTTTGTTAAAATTTTCAATTTTGATTCCCCCTCTCTTTCATTCCTTTCAGCCCTTATCATATTCCTTATTAATCTTAAAAATCCTAATAAAGCCTTCCATAAAATGGATGTGCCTAAAACAGGAAAATACATACCACCACACAAACGCGCAGCACTCGCCAA
>CATKHM010000114.1:0-36779 GCA_949751825.1 Blepharisma undulans
ACTCTGATTCGATTGGACTCAGTTTAAGACCAAAAAGAGTGGAAATTTAGATGCAAATCCAGAAAGCTAATTCAAAATATTAAAACAATTTAATTATTTAAAGGAAATATAAGAATAAGGTAGTTGGCTTATAGATTTTTTTAAATAAATAATTATAGAAAAACTATCTCAATGAGTAATAATAAAATGTATTTAGCTGCAATATTCAAATTAAGTTTTAATTAGTTAATTCAATTAATTATAATAAAATTTTTCTTACAAATTAATAAAAATTTTATGGAGCGCAAGCGATGTTTCGAGCCAGGCTGTCTGCATAACATTGAGTATGTTTGTTGATGCATTTCTCAAGGGAGTTATTCATGTGAACAGCATTTCGGGAAGCATTTAAAACTTTCTAATAGAGTCCATAACTTCGAATCAATTTTTGTAGAGCCTTGTGAGGGAACGAAAGAGGCACTTCTTGAGACTTTAATAGAAGAGAATTCAAAACATAAAAATCTAAAAGAGAATATCATAGCTTCTTTCAGCCAATGAATGATTGAATCAGAAATTTGTTTAAAAGAGCTCATAAAAGAGATTGATTCCAATTTGAATGTAATCGATAGTGCCTTCTCAAAAATTTCTCAAGCAACAAAAATATCAAAGTCAGAAAAAGACTCAATTTTAGAATTATTAAGCTCACAGCCTGCTGAAGCTGTTGAAAGAATTAAAAGAACGCTCATAGTAAATTCAGATTGATGTAATAGCCCAAAGCTTTTTTATAAATTCAGCGAAAAAATTAAAGAAATATTTGGTTGTTTTATTCAAGACAAAATTGAGGCTTATTTGGGCAGTCAAATTAGAAATATAGGAAGCATTCTTAAAGAGATGAATGAAATCATTAATTCAGTTAATGAACAGATTACAAAATCAGAAAATGACAAACTAGAAAATATAAAGGCCTCTGTTTATAAGCTGATAAAAGAAAATGAAAAGAACCAAAGAGAGTTTGAAATTTGACAGAAAAGAATAATATCAGAAAAAGTAAATGAAGCAAACCTTGAAATAATTAGGATAAATGAAGATCGTGATTACAAAATTAGTGATGAAGTAAAGCATCGCAATTTGATAAATATTAATGCAGCAAGTGCTAAAAATGAAGATAACTTAATAACAACGAATAATGTTGAATTAAAAGAAGAGTCCAAAGAAAATTGTCAAATATATGATGAAAGTAGTGCTTATGGATCTCCATTTCAGAAAGTTTACAAAAATAATGCGAATACTTCTCTCCAATGTCTTTATCTTGTCGAAAAGGATTATAATAATAACAAATCGCGATTAATTGTTTATAACACTGAAAGTGGAAGAAAAGAAAGAATACCGTTAGACACTCCAGAACTGCTAAGCCTCGGTTCATGCATTGCTCAACTGCCTAATGGTAACTTATTTTGTTTTGGTAGTAGTGATCCTGTTTCTGGGATTACCTTGATAGTTGATGAGAACTATGGAGTCCACCAGCTTCCATCTGGAACTCCTTGTTATGAATCATCAGCTATTTATTTAAATAAAAGTGTTTATTGTTTTGGGGGAAGTAATTTTGGCCCATTAACTTTATCAGAGAGATTTGATTTAGATGAAAATAAATGAATCAAATTGAATCCACTTCCAAAAAGTGACGATAACTGCACTAGTATAATATTTAATGAGAATATTTTGATTTCTGGATATTTTAATAAGAATATTTTGAGATATTCAATTGATAGCAATACTTTCACAACAATTCCTTTTGAGTTTGCAGAGCATAAGACAAAGATCCTAATAAGTGGAGAGATACTGCATTTAATTGAAAGCCAAAGATCAATCTACGAAAGCGAAGTTTTAAATGACACTGCTTGAAGACAAATTGGAGAGACAAAAATCTATTTTTATGATCAATATTACTTTTTATATAAGAAAGAATCAGTATACATCGCAATAGGCGGCAAATACTACAAGTTTGATTTGAAAGAAAAATCATTAACAAAAATCGCTTAAATAGATCTTAATAAATTAAATATCAGCAACACTGTCTCATCCTTCTATTATTAATTTTTAGCAATTTAAGTTGCTGTTTATTTGTGTGATTTTTATTCTTTTGAGCGTGCGATGAGTTATATTATCACTTACAAGTTTGAACTGGATAAAAGATTATTAACTGAAATTCTTTAATAGTTGCTTAATTAATTAAATATCATGTAGCATTCCTAATCCTTCTAATTTTCTTTTTCAAATTTTGAATCAATGTTTATTTATTTGAACAGTAAGCTAATCATTGATCATGCATAAACTGCACCATTTCAACCTATAATAATATTACTTCATTGATCAGTTGAGCGGTCTTGACGGTTTAATGACTTTAAATTCATTTATAATTAAAATATCGAATAGCCAGTAAATACGCAATTACTAAAATTCAATGAGCCTAATTATATATTATAGACTTTCACGATAAATATCCTTCATGCCATAATATAGCTATATCAAAATCCCTCATAGTTGAGTGTATTTAATCATCTCTTCCCCATTTATCTTTTGGCATATGTTTTAAATTATTTAAATTAATTATTTCCAATAATAATAATTTAGACTATACACCAGCAATTATAATTACTACATGAAGCTTAAGCAATTTTTCTAGTCAGGCTATCTGAATACTCTTAAATATCCTTGTTGTATTTCTCATATAACTTTCTTATGTGAGAATCTTTTCAAAAGCGTATGAAGCTTCCTGATAGAACCCGTAATATTCAAATAAATTTTTTAGAGTCTTGTGAAACAAAATCCTTATCAAGTTTTTAAATGAGATGATTTCAAACATAAAATCAAAATAAGGAACTCTAAACTTCTTTCAACTATATGATAGCTAATTTTAAAAAGGCTTATAAAAGAGATGACATTTATTTCAACATAACAAATAATCACTTCTCAAAAACTTCTGAAGCCATAAAAGCATCAAGCAAGACTCAATTTTAAAATTGGAAGCTGTAAAAGAACTGAAAGAATAATCTTGATAAATCTGGTTTAACTAAACAATCAAATGCATTGTATAGGTTTAGAGAAAAAAATTGAGACAATATTTGGGTGCTTCATTTGAAACAAAGTCAAAGCTTATTGATGAAGCGAGCCTACACATTTAAGAGACATCCATAAAGCGCTCAAAATATTATTAATTCAGTTAATGCAAAAGTTACAAACTCAGAAATTGATATACCCATCATCAAAAACAGAAATAGGTTTCAATTATATGAGAAAATTGCTTGGAGAATAGCATTTTAGTTTATCAAAATTCCTATCATAGAACTCATCTAAGTATTAATACTCATAATTAAAGAATCCAAAACTGATATATCAGAACACATCAGATTTGTTATATTAAAAAATAATTGTAAATTTATCTTCTTGTATATAATATGAAACTAAGCCAAAAAAGTGACCAAAAAACTGATCTAAATGAAATTGAATCAAATCTCTTATTAAAATTCCATAAAACCAAAGAAAGAGAGCTAATTATTAACCTAGTTGATCTTTCAACATTAACAGTTAGCTATATCACAGCATTCTCAAATGCTTTTGGCTTAGAATATATACTTGATCTCCCAAACAATCAAATATATGGGATATTGACAAAAGATTTTAGTTGATCTAATTCCCAGTTCATATCAAATAAATCACACGAGCTTTCTAATATCAAAAGCATTGATATTTCATTATTTCCAAATTTTACCTTTATATGAATTGCATCTTGTTTTTATGATGATTCAATTTTTGCATATAATGAGCAAACTTATGGTTGAGATGTAAGAAATTATAGAGGTTGGAGATATTTAATTGCTCAAAATCATTGAATCCAATTATCTGGTTTTTACACTGATGCAAAAAGTTTATCATGTGTTGGAATTAATCAAAAAATCACTATTGTTGGAAATAAATGCGAAATATGAGTTTATGACATAATTTTGGACTCTTACAACAAGATTTTCCCATTAGGAATTCAAAATAAACCATCAAAAAATAAGATACTCAAAGCTGAAGGGAAAATATACTTGATGATGATTTCATATGTGATTGAAATTTACAATTGTTATGATCCTTTGAATGAGTGAACTTTTATTTGTAGGCTTAACGATGAAGTATCATTAATGGGACTTGCTTTATTACCTTCATCAAAAGTTATGGAATGGTTCTATATATTTTATAGGGGATTCCGCTCTATTCCAATTCGATTTGACTCAGCTTAAAACCAAAAAGATTGGAAATTTCGATACAAATCCAGAAAGCTAATTCAAAATATTAAAACAATTTAATTATTTAAAGGAAATATAAGAATAAGATAGTTGACTTATAGATTTTTTAAATAAATAATTATGGAAAAACTACTTCTATGAGTAATAATAAACTGTATTTAGTTGCAATATTCAAAGCAAGTTTTAAGTATTCAATTCAATTAATTTGTGATTGATTTGTTTATAAATCAATAATAATTATATGGAGGTCAAGCAATGTTTCGAGCCAGGCTGTCTGAATGAAGTTGAATATGTTTGTTGATGCACTTCCCAAGGGACTTTTTCATGTGAACAGCATTTCGGGAAGCATTTAAAACTTTCTAAGAGAACCCATAACTTCGAATCAATTTTTGTAGAGCCTTGTGAGGGAACGAAAGAGGCACTTCTTGAGACTTTAATAGAAGAGAATTCAAAACATAAAGAGCTAAAGGAGAGAATACTAGCTTCTTTCAGCCAATGAATGGTTGAATCAGAAATTTGTTTAAAAGATCTCATAAAAGAGATTGATTCCAATTTGAATGTAATCGATAGTGCCTTCTCAAAAATTTCTCAAGCAACAAAAATATCAAAGTCAGAGCAAGATCCAATTTTAGAATTATTAAGCTCACAGCCTGCTGAAGCTGTTGAAAGAATTAAAAAAATTTTCATAGTAAATTCAGATTGATGTAATAGCCCAAAGCTTTTTTATAGATTCAGCGAAAAAATTAAAGAAATATTTGGGTGTTTTATTCAAGACAAAATTGAAACTTATTTGGGCAGTCAAATTATAAATATAGGAAGCATTCTTAAAGAGATGAATACAATTATTAATTCAGTTAATAAACCAATTACAAAATCAGAAAATGATAAGTTAGAAAACATAAATGCTTCTGTTTCTAAGCTGATAAAAGAAAATGAAAAGAAACAAAGAGAGTTTGAAAACTGACAGAAAAGAATAATATCAGAAAAAGTAAATGAAAGAAACCTTGAAATAAATAGGATAAATAAAGATTGTGATTGCAAAGCTAGTAATGAAGTAAAGTATCGAAATTTGATAAATATTAATGCAGCAAGTGCTAAGAATGAAGAAGATATAATAACAACGAATAATGCTGTATTAAAAGAAGAGTCCAAAGAAAATTGTCAAATATATGATGAAAGTAGTGCTTATGGATCTCCATTTCAGAAAGTTGGTAAAAATGATGCAAATCTTTCTCTCCAATGTCTTTATGGAGTCCAAAAGGATTTAGATGATAATAACAAATCACAATTGATTATTTATAACACTGAAAATGGAAGAGAGGAAATAATAGCGTTAGACACTCCAGAGCCGCTAAATTTTCAGTCATGCACTGCTCAACTGCCTTATGGTAACTTATTTTGTTTTGGCAGTAGTTCACCTATTTCTGGGATTACCTTGATAATTGATGAGAACTATAGAGTCCACCAGCTTCCATCTGGAACTCCTTGTTACGGATCATCAGCTATTTATTTCAATAAAAGTGTTTATTGTTTTGGGGGAGAGAATCAAGGTGAATTAACTTTATCAAAGAGATTTGATTTAGATGAAAATAGATGAATTAAATTGAATCCACTGCCTGGAAAAGATTCTGACTGCACTAGTATAATATTTAATGAGAATATTTTGATTTCTGGATATAGAAATAAGAATATTTTGAGATATTCAATTGATAGCAATACTTTCGCAACAATTCCTTTCCAGTTTGCAGAGAAAAAGGCAAAGATTCTTATAAATGGAGAGATACTGTATTTAATTGAAAACCATGGATGAATCTACGAAAGCGAATTTATAAATGAGACAGCTTGGAGGCAAGTTGGAGAGACAAAAATCTATTTTGGTGATCAAATTTACTGTTTATATAAGAAAGAATCAGTATGCATTGCAATTAATAGTTATTACTACAAGTTTGATTTGAAAGAAAAATCATTAACAAAAATCGCTTAAATAGATCTTAATTAATTAAATATCAGCCACATTGTCTCATCCTTCTATTATTAATATTTAGCATTTTGAGTTGCTGTTTATTTGTGGGATTATTATTCCTTTTAAGCATGCTATGAGTTATATTATCACTTATCCTTTCTAGAAGCATTAAAATTAGCAATAATTTACTTTTGATAGAAAATAGCCGTGAAGAATAAAGATGCCATTCTCCTGGACCAATTTCTCTCAAAAAAAGCTCAGGCTGTATATGGTAAAGGTAAAAATTTATAAGTTAGAAAACATGGAGAACTTGAATTCTAAGCTCACAAAAAGAAAATGAAGAAAATCAAAGAGCTCTCAAAGACTGAATTAAAAGAAAGATAAAAAATACACTAGATGAAACAAATTATAAAATAAATGAGGATCTCAACTACAAAGTGAAAGATGAAGCCAAATCTAAAAATCCAATAGAAATAACTGAGGCAAGTGACAATAAAGATGAATGTTCAAATACGCCAAATAATAATAAATTGTGTGAAGAATTTAAAGAAAATATTCAAAGTTGTGAAAAATCTTATGAACTTTCAATTCAAGAAGCTTTCCCAATTGGCGAAAATGAATCTCTCCAAAAATCATGTCTTTATCTCATCGAAAAAGACTATTCTAATAACAAATCTAAATTAACTATTTATGATACTGAAAGCGGAATAAAAAAATCACAGTATTGGACACTCCAGAGTATCTGAGCTTCGAAACGTGCACTGCTCAACTGCCTAATGACAACTTATTTTATTTTGGTAGGAACCCTCCTTCTGGAATTTCATTGATTATTAGTGAAAATTATAAAGTTCAGCAGCTGCCATCTGGAGCTCCTTGTTTTGCGTCATTTGCGATTTATTTAGATAAAATATTTATTGTTTTGGGGGATGTGATCCTTTTGAAATGGCTCTATCAGAGAGATTTGATTTAGATGAAAATAGATGATTTAATTAAAACCACTGCCAAAAAGAGATTACTACTGCAATAGTATAATATTAATCAGAATATTTTGATTTCTGGATATTTTAACAGCAGTTCTTTTTGAGTTTGCAGAGGAG
Organism: Blepharisma undulans; assembly: GCA_949751825.1. NCBI lineage: Eukaryota > Ciliophora > Heterotrichea > Heterotrichida > Blepharismidae > Blepharisma > Blepharisma undulans. Next base: position 7,326 of record CATKHM010000114.1, read on the forward strand.
AAAAGAAAAATACTTATAAATGGAGAGATACTGCATTTAATTGAATGCAGAGGATGAATCTATGGAAGCGAAGTATTAAATGAAAATGCTTGGAGGCAAATTTCAGAAGTTTCAGGAATTGGAAATTATTATCAAGTTTGCTGTTTATATAAGAAAAATTCAGCAAGCATTGCAATTTATGATTGTCGATTAAATATTAGATATTGCAGATTTTTCTATTAAATCAAATAATATGACAATTTTTCTGGTATTATTAGCACAACATTGGCACTTGTAAGCATTAATTCGAAGTTAGTACTCCAGAGTGTAGCAAGGTAGTCATATAAAAATATAATATCTACATATATTAAATTGTCCATAATTTTTCTTTATGATTTATAGACTAGTTGAAATCGGTTCATGCAAGCAAATTCAAGAGATGATAATTATTCAACATAATATATGATCACTTCTCAAAAATTCTGAAGCCATAAATCATCAACAGAGTCTCAATTTTAAAATTGGATGCTGTAAAAGAGCTAAAGAATAATCTTGATAGATCTAGTTTGGTTAACAGTTCAAAGTTTGTATAGGTATAGAGAAAAAATTGAAACATATTTGGGTGTTTCATTCAAAACAAAGTTGATACTATCCTTAAAGCGCTTAATTCAATTATTAATTCAGTTAATGCAAAAGTTACAATATACTCTATCATAAAAAGGAGGCAATAAATTTAATATATGAAAAATCGCTTGGAGACAAGACTTTTAGTTTATCAAAATTCCCATCTATACCAAATCATAGAACTTATCAAAGTATTAATGCTCATAATTAAAGATCCAAAACTGCTTTATCATAACATATCAGAAAAATTACATTAAAAAACTATTGTAAATTTATCTTCTTGCATATAATATGAAACTAAGCCAAAAAAGTGATCAAAATTCTGATTTAAATGAAATTGAATCAAAATTCCTATTAAAACTCCATAAAACTAAAGAAGGAGAGCTAACTATTAACCTGGTTGATCTTTCCACATTAACAGTTAGCTATATCACAGCATTCCCAGACCTCGTTGGCTTAGGATTTCTCCTTAATCTCCCAAACAATCAAATATATGGGATATTAATAAAAGATATTGGTTGATCTTCTTCCCAGTTCATATCAGATAAATCACACGAACTTTCTAATATCAAAAGTATCGATATTTCATTATCCTCAGATTCTCCCTACCGACATATTGCATCTTGTTTTTATGATGATTCAATTTTACATATGAAGTTCCAATTTGTTATGGAAAAATAAGAAATCGTCGAGCTGGGAGATATTTGATTGATAAAAATCAATGAATCCAATTATCTGTTTTTAACTTTGATGCTAGATATTCCTCATGTGTTGGAATTAATCAAAAAATCATTATTGTTGAAAATAAATATGAAATATGAGTTTATGACATAATTTTGGACTCTTACAGCAAAATTTTTCCATTGGGAATTCAAAATAAACCATCAAGAAATAGGATATTCAAAGCTGAAGTGAAAATATACTTTATGATGATTTCATATGTGATTGAAATTTACAATTGTTATGATCCTTTGAATGAGTGAACTTTTGTTTGCAGACTTAACGATGAAATATCATTAATGGGACTTGCTTTATTACCTTCATCAAAAGTTATGTATAATGGCTCTATATATTTTATTGAGGATTTCGCTCTATTCCAATTCGATTTGACTCAGCTTAAAACCAAAAAGATTGGAAAATTTGATAATAATCCAAGAAAGTTAATTCAAAATATTAAAAATTTTAATTGTTCAAAGGAAATATAAGAATAAGGTAACTAGTTTTATATATTTTTGAATAAATAATTATTGAAAACCATCTATATATAATAATAAAATTAGTTTATTTGTAATATTTAAAGCAAGTTTTAATTAGTTAATTCAATTATAATTAATTTGCTTATAAATCAATAATAATTATATGGAGGTCAAGCAATGTTTCGAGTCAGGCTGTCTGCATGAAGTTGAATATGTTTGTTGATGCATTTCCCAAGGAAGCTTTTCATGTGAACAGCATTGTGGGAAGCATTTAAAATTTTCCAAAAGAACCCATAACTTCGAATCAATTTTTGTAGAGCCTTGTGATGGAACGAAAGAGGCTCTTCTTGAGACTTTAATAGAGGAAAATTCAAAACATAAAGAGCTCAAGGAGAGAATATTAGCTTCTTTTAGTCAGTGAATGATTGAATCAGAAACTTATTTAAAAGAGCTTATAAAAGAAATTGATTTCAACTTAACTGTAATCGATAGTGCCTTCTCAAAAATTTCTCAAACAACAAAAATATCAAAGTCAGAACAAGACTCAACTTTAGAATTATTAAGCTTACAGCCTGCTGAAGCGATTGAAAGAATTAAAAGAATGCTCATAGCAAATTCAGATTGATGTAAAAGCCCAAAGCTTGTTTATGAATTCAGGGAAAAATTTAAGGAAATATTTGGATGTTTCATTCAAGACAAAGTTGAAGCTTATTTGGATGGCCAACTTATAAATATAGAGAGTATTCTTAAAGAGATAAATACAATTATTAATTCAGTCAATGAACAGATTACAACAGAAAATGATAAATTAGAAAACATAAAGGCCTCTGTTTATAAGCTGATAAAAGAAAATGAAAATAACCAAAAAGACTTTGAAGACTGACAGAAAAGAATGAGACTAGAAAAAGCAAATGAAACAAACCTTGAGTTAATTAGAATAAATGAAGATCGAGATCACAAAATTAGTGATGAAGTAAAGCATCGAAATTTGATAAAGATTAATGCTGAAAATGAAGAAGGTTTAATAAGAACAACTAATACTGAATTAAAGGAAGAGTCAAAAGAAAATCGTCAAATATATGATAAAAATTATGCTTATGAATTTCGATTTCGGAAAGTTGGTAAAAAGGATGCAAATGCTTCTCTTCAATGCCTTTATAGCTTCACAAAGGATTATCATAATAACAAAAACGAATTGATTGTTTATAACACTGAAAGTGGAATAAAAGAAAGTATAGCGTTAGAAGCTCCAGAACCGCTAGACTATCAGCCATGCATTACTCAACTGCCTAATGGAAACTTATTTTGTTTTGGTAGCAATCACCCTCTTTCTGGAATTACCTTAATAATTGATAAGAATTATAGAGTCCACCAGCTTCCATCTGGAACTCCTTGTTACTGCTCATCAGCTATTTATTTCAATAAAAGTGTTTACTGTTTTGGGGGATTAAATAAAACTTCTTTAACTCTATCAGAGAGATTTGATTTAGATGAAAATAAATGAATTAAATTGAATCCACTTCCAAAAAGTGATTACTACTGCACTAGTATAATATTCAATGAGAATATTTTGATTTCTGGAAGGAATAATAAGAATATTTTTCGATATTCAATTGATAGCAATACTTTCACAACAATTCCTTTTCAATTTGCACAGAGTAAGCAAAAGATTCTTATAAATGGAGAGATACTGTATTTAATTGAAAGCGAAGGATCAATCTACGAAAGCGAAGTTTTAAATGACACTGCTTGGAGGCAAGTTGGAGAGATCCCAGAAATTTATTGCTCATCAAATTTACTGTTTATACAAGAAAGAATATGTATACATTGCAATATATGACAAATACTACAAATTTGATTTGAATGAAAAATCATTGACAAACATCGTTTAAATAGATCTTAATTAATTAAATATCAGTAGCACTACCTCATCCTCCTATTATTAATCTTAAGAATTTTGAGTTGCTGCTTATTTGTGTGATTTTTATTCCTTTCAAGCGTGCGATGAGTTTTATTATTGCTTATACCTCCTTAGCAGCACTAAATTTAGCAATAATTTACCTTTGATAGATAATTACCGTGAAGAATAAAGATGCCATTCTCCTAGATCAATTTCTCTCAAAAACAGCTTAGGCTGTATATGGTAAGAGTAAAAATGTATAAGTTAGAAAACATGGAGAACTTGAATTCTAAGCTCACAGAAGAAAATGAAGAAAATCAAGAGCTCTCAAAGACTGAATGAAAAGAGAGAAAAAAAATACATTGAATATACAAATTATGAAATAAATGAGGATCTCAATTTCAAAGTGAATGATGAAGCAATTTCTCAAGATTCAATAGAAATTATTGAGGCAAGTGATAATAAAGATGAATGTTCAAATACACCAAATAGTTATAAATTGTGAGAAGAATTTAAAGAAAATATTCAAAGTTGTGAAAAAACTTATGAACTTTCAATTCAAGAAGCTTCCCCAATTGATAAAAATGAATCTCTCAAATGTCTTTACCTCTTTGAAAAAGACTATTCCAATAACAAATCTAAATTGACTGCTTATGACACTGAAAGTGAAATAAAAAAAGTCACAGTATTAGACACTCCAGAGTGTCTGAGCTTCGAAACGTGCATTGCTCAACTGCCTAATGGCAACTTATTTTGTTTTGGTAGGAACCCTCCTTCTGGAATTTCATTGATTATTAGTGAAAATTATAGAGTTCAGCAGCTGCCATCTGGAATCCTTGTTTTGCCTCATCAGCGATTTATTTCAATGAAAATCTTTATTGTTTTGGGGATGTGATCCTTTTGAAATGGCTCTATCAGAGAGATTTGATTTAGATGAAAATAGATGATTTAAATTAAAACCACTGCCAAAAAGAGATTACTATTGCAATAGCATCATATTTAATCAGAATATTTTGATTTCTGGTATTTTAATAGAAATATTTTGAGATATGAAATTGATAGAAATACTTTTGCAGAAATTACTTTTGAGTTTGCAGAGAAAAAGAGAAAGATCCTTATAAATGGAGAGAACTATATTTAATTGAATGCAGAGGATGAATCTATGAAAGCGAATTTTTAAATGAAAATGCTTGGAGACAAATTTCAGAAGTTTCGGGAATCGGCAATTATTATCAAGTTTTCTGTTCATATAAGAAAGTTTCAGTAAGTATAGCGATATATGATTGCCGATTAAATATTAGATATTATAGATTTTTCCATTAAATCGTGGGATATGAGAATTTTTCTGGTGCCATCCATCAGCAAAATATTGGTGCTTACAAGCATTAATCATAAGTTAATACTCCAAAATGTAAAAAGGTAGTTTATATAAAATATATCATGTCTGTATTATGTAAATTATCTATAATTTTTCTTTATAATTTATGACAATATAGCTCGTTGAAATCAATTAAGTAAAATAGTTATGTATAATGGTTCTATATATTTTATTGTGAATTTCGCTATATTTCAGTTTGATTTGGCTCTAATGAAATCCAAAAAGATTGGGCAAATCCGAGAAAGATAATTCAAAATATTAAAACATTTTAAATAATTTTTCAAATATAACAAGGTAATTTGTTTTGTGGGTTTTTTAATAAATAAATAATTATAGAATAATCATCGATACAAATTAAAATTTTTTCTTTTTCAAGTTCAAAAGTTAGTTCTAATTAATTCAATTAATTTATAATAAATATGCATTTGTAAAACAATAATTATTATATGGAGAAGCGATGTTTAGAGCCAGGCTGTCCGCATGATGTTAAGTATTTTTGTTGATGCGCCTCTCACTGGAGGTTTTCATGTGAACAGCATTTCGGGAAGGATTTAAAACTTCCTAATAGAACCAAAAACTTCGACTCAACTTTTATAGAGCCTTGTAAGGGAACGAAAGAGGCACTTCTTAAGGCTTTTGCTGAGGAAAATTCAAAACATAAATATCTGAAGAAGAATATCTTAACTTCTTTCAGTCAATGAATAGATGATTCAAAAAATTGTTTAAAAGAACTTATAAAAGAGATCGATTCCCATTTTGATGCAATCGATAGAGCCTTCGCCAAAATTTCTCAAACTACAAAAATATCAAAGTCAGAACAAGATCCAATTTTAGAATTGTTGAGTTTACAGCCTCATGAAGCTGTCGAAAGAGTTAAAAGAATGATCTGATTAAATTCAGATAGATACAACAGCCCAGAGCTTTTTTATGGATTCAGTGAAAAATTTAAGGAAATATTTGGATGCTTTATCAAAGACAAATTTGAAGCTTATTTGGGTAGTCAGCTTATCAATATAGAAAGCATTCTTAAAGAGATAAATGCAATTTTTAATTCAGTGAATGAACAAATTACAAAATCAGAAAATGATAAATTAGAAAACATAAAGGCCTCTGTTTCTAAGCTGATAAAAGAAAATGAAAAGAGCCAAAAAGAGTTTGAAGACTTGCAGAAAAGAATAAGACCAGAAAAAGTAAATAAAAAAAATCTTGAAATAGCAAAGATAAATGAAGATCGCGATTGCAAAATAAGTGATGAAGTAAAATATCAAAATTCAATAAAGATTAATGCAGCAAGTGATAAGAATGAAGAAGATTTAATAGCAACAAACAAAACTGAATTAAAAGAAGAGTTAAAACAAAATTGTCAAATAGACGATATAAGTGATATTTATGAGAAATTTTGTAAAAATAATGCATATGATTGCAAAATAAGTGATGAAGTAAAGTATCAAAATTCAATAAAGATTTATGCAGCAAGCGATAAGAATGAAGAAGATTTAACAGCAAAAAACAAAACTGAATTAAAAGAGGAGTCAAAAGAAAATTATCAAATAGACGATGTAAGCGATACTTATGAATCTCCATTTCAGGAAATTTGTAAAAATAATGCAAATGATTGCAAAATTAGTGATGAAGTAAAGTATCAAAATTCAATAAAGATTAATGCAGCAAGTGATAAGAATGAAGAAGATTTAATAGCAACAAACAAAACTGAATCAAAAGAAGAGTCAAAAGAAAATTGTAAAATAGATGATATAAGTGATACCTATGAATCTCCATTTCAGAAAATTTGTAAAAATAATGTAAATGCTTCTCTCCAACAATCATGACTTTATACCGTCCAAAAGGATTATCCTAATAACAAATCTGAATTGATCGTTTATAACACAAAAAGTGGAAGAAAAGGAATAATAGCATTAGATACTCCAGAGCCGCTAAGCTTAAAGTCATGCATTGCTCAATTGCCTAATGGCAGCTTATTTTGTTTTGGTAGTAATTACCCTCTTTCTGGAGTTACCTTGATAATTGATGAGAATTATATTGTCCATCAGCTCCCATCTGGAACTCCTTGCTACTATTCATCAGCTATTTATTTCAATAAAAGTGTTTTTTGTTTTGGGGGATTTGCTTATACTGATAGTTTAACTCTCAGAGAGATTTGATTTAGATGAAAATATATGAATCAAATTGAATCCACTACCAAAAAAGGATTACGGCTGCAATAGTATAATATTTAACGAAAATATTTTGATCTCTGGATATGCTAATAGAAATATTTTAAGATATTCAATTGGTAGCAATACTTTCACAACTATTCCTTTTGAGTTTGCAGAGGAAAAGACAAAAATCCTTATAAGTTGAGAGAGACTTTATTTAATTGAATGCCCTGGATCAATCTATGAAAGCGAATTTTTAAATGACACTGCTTGGAGACAAATTGGAGAGACCTCAAACATCCGTTTTCCAGATCAAATTTACTGTTTATATAAGAAAGAATCAGTATACATTGCAATTGGTGTGAATAATTACAAATTTGATTTGAAAGAAAAATCATTAACACAAATGTATTACAATACCAACAGCACTGAATTAAAGGAAGAATTCAAAGGAAGTTGCCAAATAATTGATAAAAGTGTTGCATATACTTATGATATTTCACCTCAGGAAACTTTTCAAAACGGTGCAAGTGTTCTTTGCTAAAATCATGTCTTTATATCGTCGATAAGAATTATATTACTGGCAAAACTAAATTAATTGTTTTTGATCCTGACAATAGAGTAGAAGAAGTCAAAAATTTAGACACTCCTGAACTGCTAGGCTTCGGTTCATGCACAACTCAACTTCCTAATGGCAACTTATTTTGCTTTGGTAGTAATAATTCTTCTATGTCTGGGATTACCTTGATAATTGATGGGAATTATAGAGTCCATCAGCTCCCATCTGGAACTCCTTGTTGAGGATCATCAGCTATTTATTTCAATAAAAGTGTTTATTGCTTTGGGGGATATTGCTTTGAGGGATATTTTAATGAAAATTATTTGACTCTATCAGAGAAATTCGATTTAGATGAAAATAGATGAATCAAATTGAATCCACTGCCAAAATGTGATATGCACTGCAATAGTATAATATTTAATGAGAATATTTTGATTTCTGGCAAGATCCGAAAGAATATTTTGAGATATTCAATTGATAGCAATACTTTCACAACTATCCCTTTTGAGTTTGCAAAGTATAAGACAAAAATCCTTGTAAATGGAGGGATACTGTATTTAATTGAAGTCAAAGGATCAATCTATGAAAGCGAATTTTTAAATGACACTGCTTGGAGGCAAATTGCAGAAACCTCAGGTATAGATGATAGTATATGTGATCAAGTTTACTGTTTATATAAGAAAGAATCAATAAACATTGCAATAAATATATTCAGAAAAATTAAATACTACAAATTTGATTTGAAATCAAGATTAATAACTGAAATTCTTTAAATAGTTACTATAAATTAAATGTCATGCAACACAAATCTCTTCCTGTATTTGTTATTATTTATGTAAAATCCAATTGCTAGCCAATTTTTGCTAATAAAAAATTATGCTCATTTTATAATTTATATATAAATGAAGCTAGGCCTAAAATGTGATAAAAAAGTCGATCTAAATGAAATTGAATCAGATTATCTTATTATTTGTCATACAACCTGGGAAGAGTTCGTTATTAGTCGAATTTATCTACCCAGATTAGAAATTAGTTATATTGACGCATTCCCAAATGGTTTTCGCTTTTCTATTCACCTGAATCTCCCAAACAATCAAATTTATGGAATATTCAAGATGCAATCTTGCTTAAGTTTTTCTCAATTCATATCCCATAAATCGGAGAAACTAAAGATCCAAGATATTGACATTTCAATTACCCCAGGCTTAACTAAAAGAAAATTTATATCTTGCTTTTATGATGATTCAATTTTTATATATGAAATTCAATATAATAATGAAAATATGACAAATTGCAGAGCTAAACGATATTTTATTGCTCAAAATCGGTGAATTCAATTATCTCTTATGAGATTTAATGAAAACTACAATTTATGCTCTGGAATTAACCAAAAAATAGCTATTATTGGATATGAGTGTGAAATATGAGTTTACGATATAATTCTGGATTCTTATAGCAGAATTCTTCCATTAGGAATCCGAAGTACTTCAGAACGAAAATCAATATTCAAAGCTGAAGGAAAAATGTATTTGATGATTTTTTCAAAAACAGTTGAATTTTACTCATGCTATGATCCTTTATCTGAGTGAACTTTTGTTTGCAGGCTTAGTGATGAAAAATCATGGAATATTCTCAGCTGATGGGATTCATCAAAAATTCTGTGTAACGGCTCTATATATTTTATTGGAAATTTCACTCTATTTCAGCTTGATTTGGCTCAATTTAAATCAAAAAAAGTTGCAAAAATTGATTCAAATCGAAGAAAGAGGTTTCAGAAATTATTAAAATTCTAATTGATAAAGAAAAATTAAAGGTAATAGAAATAAGTAAAATTTATTATCCTTTTTATATCCCTCCTCCCTTTAAATTAAGGCAAAGTATAGTTAAATTTTAAATTTTTAATAAGTGAATCTTTCTCAAATGAAAACAAACATTAAATTATATAAAAAATTAAGAGATGAAATCTGATTATATTTTTCAGTGATAATTTAGCAATATCAAATAAGCACTTATAATTATTATATGGAGGTGAAACATTGTTTCGAACCAAGCTGTCTGCATGAAGTTGAGTATGTTTGCTGATGCACCTCTCATGGGATTTTCTTATGCGAAAAACACTTTGGAAAACACTTAAAGCTTCCTAATAGAACCCACAACTTTGACTCAATTTTTGTAGAGCCTTGTGAGGGAACGAAAGAGGCACTTCTTCAGGCTTTTATAGAGGAAAATTCAAAACATAAAAATCTAAAGCATAGCATCTTAGCTTCTTTCAGTCAGTGGATGGTTGATTCAGAAATTTGTTTAAAAGAACTCATAAAAGAAATCAATTCCCATTTTGATGTAATCGATAGAGCTTTTGCCAAAATTTCTCAAACGACAAAAATATCAAAGACAGAAAAAGACCCAATTTTAGAATTGTTGAGTTTACAACCTGATGAAGCTGTTGAAAGAGTTAAAAGAATGGCTTCAATAAACCCAGATTGGTATAACAGTCCAAAGCGTGTTGATGATTATAGAGAAAAAATCGAGAAAATATTTGGATGTTTCATTCAAGACAAAATTCAACCTTATTTTAGTCACCAACTTATAAATATAGGAAACATTCTTGAAGAAATAAATAAAATTATTAACTCAGTTAATGAACAGATTACAAACTCATCAAATGATAAACTAGAAAGCATCAAGAAGTCTATTTCAAAATTAATACAAGAAAACGAAGAGAGCCAAAAAGACTTCGAAGACTTAAAGAAAACGATAATATCAAAAACAATAAATGCAACAAAGTCTGAAATAAATAAGAGTTGCAGTATTAGTGAAGGAATTAAAGATCAAAATTCAATAACGATTAAGGAAGTGAGAGATAGGAAAGAAGATGGCTTAAATGCACCAAAGAATACTAAATTAGAGGAAGAGTCCAAAGAAAATTGCCAAATAATTGATAAAAGTGAAGTACATACTTATGATATTTCGCTTCATGAAACTTTTCAAAACGATCCAAATACTTCATTGTCGAAATCATGTCTTTATCTTATTGATAAGGATTATTCAAGTAGCAAATCCGAATTGGTTGTTTTTGATCCTGACAGTGGAGAAAAAGAAGTCAAAATTTTAGACACTCCAGAACCACTAAACTTCGGTTCATGCGCAACTCAACTGCCTAATGGAAATTTATTTTGTTTTGGTAGTAATGACCCTCCTTCTGGAGCTACCTTGATAATTGATGGCAATTATGGAGTTCATCACCTCCCATCTGGAACTCCTTGCATATCCTCATCAGCTATTTATTTCAATAAAAGCGTTTATTGTTTTGGGGGATTTACTAAAGCTACTGCTTTAACTCTATCAGAGAGATTTGATTTAGATGAAAATAGATGAATTAAATTGAATCCATTGCCGAAAGGAGATTCTGTCTGCAATAGTATAATATTTAAAGAGAATATTTTGATTTCTGGATATAATAGTAAGAATATTTTGAGATATTCAATATGTAGTAATACTTTTACCACTATTCCTTTTGAGTTTGGATATAAAAAGAGAAAGATCCTTATAAGTGGAGAGAGACTTTATTTAATTGAATGTGGTGGATCAATCTATGAAAGCGATGTTTTAAATGACACTGCTTGGAGACAAATTGCAGAAAGCTCAGATATAGAGGATAAATATCCTCCTTTCCAAACTTACTGTTTATATAAGAATGAATCAGTAAACATTGCAATAAATTTCAGCATCAATATCAGATACTACAAGTTTGATATGAAATCAAGATCATTAACTAAATTCTTTAAATAGTTACTATAAATTAAATATCATGCAATTATATCTCGTCCAGTATTTGTTATTATCTATTAATCTTATTGCTAGCCAACTTTTACTAAGATAAATAGAGCTTTTTACCACTATTCCTTTTGAGTTTGCAGAGAAAAAGAGAAAAATTCTTATAAGTGGAGAGATACTTTATTTAATTGAATGCAAAGGATCAATCTATGAAAGCGAATTTTCAAACGACACTGCTTGGAAACAAATTGCAGAAAGCTCAGGTATAGCTAATAAATCTCATCAAGTTTATTATTTATATAAGAAAGAAGCAGTAAACATTGCAGCATATGGTTTTTATGGCATTATTAAATACTACAAGTTTGATTTGAAGTCAAGATTATTTACTGAAATTCTTTAAATAGTTAATAAACATTAAATATTATGCAACGCTTTCATCGTTCTTGCATTGTTACTTATTCATATAAAATCAAATTGCTAATCAACTTATGATATATTATATATAACTATTATCTATTAAAAAAATTGCTTATTTGAGGATGACTAAACTGGATAACATCCGGAACATAAATAAAAGAAGATTATATTTTTAATTTATTATGCCATTTTATCATTATATAAAATATGAAGTTAGGCCAAAAATGTGATAAAAAAGTCGATTTAAATGAAATCGAATCGGAATATCTATTTATTCGTCATTTAACCTGGGAAGGGTTGGTTTTTAGCCAAATTCATCTCCCCATCTTAGCAATTAGTTATATTGGCGCATTCCCAGATGGCTCTAACTTCTATATTCTCCTGAATCTTCCAAGCAATCAAACCTATGGAGAATTCACAAGGCAATCTTCCTTAGGCAATTCTCAATTCATATTACATAAATCAGATAAAATAAAGATTCAAGATATAGATAATTCAATTACCCCAGCCTCAACTGTAAGAAAATTTACATCTTGCTTTTATGATGATTCAATTTATATATATGAAACTCAAATCAATAATAGAAATATAGCAAATTACAAAGCGAAAAGATATCTCATTGCTCAAAATCAGTGAAATCTATTATCTCTTATGAGATTTGATGAAAATTACAATTTATGCTCTGGAATTAACCAAAAAATAGTTATTGTTGGAAATGAGAGTGAAATATGAGTTTATGATATAATTTTGGATTCTTATTGCAAAATTCGTCCATTAGGAATTCAAAGCAATCCTGCACGAAAATCAATATTCAAAGCTGAAGGAAAAATGTACTTGATAATTCTTACAGAAACGGTTGAATTTTACTCATGCTATGATCCTTTGTCTGAGTGAATTTTTGTTTGCAGGTTTGATGATGAAATATCATTCAGTGCGGTCCTCAGTTGATCTTCGTCGAAAGTTCTGTATAACGGTTTTATATATTTTACTCATTATTGAACTATATTTCAATTTGATTTGGCTCAATTTAAATTCAAAGAAATTGGAAAAATTGTTTCAAATTCAGATGATAGGTTTCAGAAAATAATAAAATTATAATTGGTAAAGAAAAATTTAAAGATAATAGAAATAAGTGAAATTTATTGCACATCAATTTATCTACCTTTTTAAATTCAGTAATAATTTTAGAAACAACTATGCTGTCATATAAAAATATAAAAATACACTTCTATATCAAATTTATAGCTAAAGCAATTAAATTCAATTGAATCTATATATTTCAGAGATAATTTAGCTTCTTTAATCATCACTTATAATTAATATATGGAGGCCAAGCGTTGTTTCGAACCAAGCTGTATGCGAGAAGTTGAGTATGTTTGTTGATGCACCTCTCAAGGGATTTTCTTATGCGAAAAACACTTTGGAAAACACTTAAAGCTTCCTAATAGAACTCACAATTTTGACTCAATTTTTGTAGAGCCTTGTGCGGGAACGAAAGAGGCACTTCTTCAGGCTTTTACAGAGGAGGAATTAAATCATAAAAATCTAAAGATGAATATCATAGCTTCTTTCAATCAATGGATGGTTGATTCAGAAAATTATTTAAAAGAAGTCATAAAAGAGATCGATTCCCATTTTGATGTAATCGATAGAGCCTTTGCCAAAATTTCTCAAACGACAAAAATATCAAAATCAGAGCAAGACCCAATTTTAGAATTGTTGAGTTTACAACCAGATGAAGCTGTTGAAAGAGTTAAAAGAATGGTTTCAATAAACCCAGATTGGTATAACAGCCAAAAGCATTTTAATGAGTATAGAGAAAAAATCGAGAAAATATTTGGATGTTTCATTCAAGACAAAATTCAATCTAATTTATGTAGCCAACTTATAAATATAGGAAGCATTCTTAAAGAAATAAATACAATCATCGATTCAACTAATGAACAGATTACAAACTCATCAAATGATAAGCTAGAAAGCATCAAGAAGTCCATTTCAAAATTAATAAAAGAAAATGAAGAGAGCAAAAAACTCTTCGAAGAATTAAGTAAAAGAATGATATTAACAACAATAAATGAAACAAATTCTGAATTAAATAAGGATTGCAATTGTATTTTTGGTGAGTGAGTTAAAGATCAAAATTCAATAAAGATTAAGGAAATGAGTGATGAAGTATGCTTAAATACACCAAAGAATACTGAATTAGAGGAAAAGTCCAAAGAAATTTGCAAAGTAATTGATAAAAGTGATGCACATACTAATAATATTTCACTTCAGGAAACTTTTAAAAACAATGCAAGTGCGTTTTTGCTATGTCTTTATAATATTGATAAGGTATATTCTAATAACAAATCTGAATTGACAGTTTTTGACACTGACAGTGGAGTGAAAGAAGTCAGAGTGTTAGACACTCCAGAACCGCTAAGCTTCAGTTCATGCATAACTCAACTTCCCAATGGAAACTTATTTTGTTTTGGCAGTAGTTCTCCTTATTCTGGGATTACCTTGATAATTGATGGGAATTATAGAATCCACCAGCTTCCATCTGGAACTCCTTGTGACATTTCATCAGCTATTTATTATAATAAAAGTGTTTACTGTTTTGGGGGTGAAGATATTAATAGTATTTTAACTCTATCAGAGAGATTTGATTTAGATGAAAATAGATGAATTAAATTGAATCCACTGCCAGGAAAAGATTACCACTGCAATAGTATTATATTTAACGAGAATATTTTGATTTCTGGATCATTTAATGCGAATATTTTGAGATATTCAATTGGCAGCAATACTTTTACCACTATTCCTTTTCAGTTTAGATTATATGTGAGAAAGATCCTTATAAATGGAGAGAGACTTTATTTAATTGAATGCAGTGGATCAATCTATGAAAGCGAAGTTTTAAATGACACTACTTGAAGACAAATTGCAGAAAGCTCATGTATAAATGATAAATCTCCTTACCAAACTTACAGTTTATATAAGGAAGAATCAGTAAATATTGCAATAAATATTAGCAGCAATATTAAATACTATAAGTTTGATTTGAAATCAAGATCATTAACTGAAATTAATTAATGTTACTATAAATTAAAAGTCATGCAACACTATCTCATCCTGTTTTTGTTATTATTATGTAAAATCTAATTGCTAGTCAGCTTTTGCTAAGGCATTTAATAATTTCAGATCTAAATAAGGAGGCTGAGATTGCATAAAGGCAAATAAGCTACCTATTTGCATCTGAATGCCTAAATAATTGTCCCATAATTATTAAGCTAGCAGGTTTAAGCAAATTTAGATTATAAATAAGAACTTAAAGGGAAGTTTCATTAACATTTTTTAATCATGGAGCTTTATAATATAAAATGTTCAGAATCAGTTTCATTGTCAGATTAGAAAAAGGTTGACACTATTGTTGCACATGCCATAAAGATATTGAAAAGAAAGATATCAAAATTCACGTTTATGATATCGAATGATCTAATTATCACCTGGACTGCTTTAAACCAAAAATTTATCAGTATATATGCAAAAAAGACATCAAAATTTATTTAAAAGGTGAATATGCTGCAAAGTTCAATAGATGGCTTGACAATTGGAATAAAAATTATGTTCCAATTGATAAGCCTTACCATTCTCCTCTAAAACTAATCAAACGAGTGGAATCAAAGCCATCAACAAATAGAAGAGTCTGGATAGAAGTTTTCAAATTTATTTCTCCTATAGAAGTCTCAAAAAGCCTTTCTCTTATTTGCAAAGAGTTTTATCACATCACTTGAGAAGAAGAGCTTTGGCATTTTTACTATGCTAATGAATTTCAAGCTACTCAAAATAATCAAGATATAAGCTGAAGGACTAAATACATATCAATGACTCTTCGAGGATGCATTGGCTGCCACAAAAAAATGACAGGCAATGATTTTTTCAGGTGCCCAGTGCTAAAAAAGCCTCTTTGTTGAGACTGTAGGATAAACAAACAACCATAAATTTATGCTGATGAACAAGTCAGATATCAGTTTGAAATATGGAGTAAGTGCAAACTTATTGAATTTGCAATTTTATGAAGGAAGCGATAAAGCAAAGGTGACCTATGGTTTTATGGTTAAAAAGGCAGTGGTAGAATATCATACTTTAAATAAAGAAAAACTGCTGAAAAAGTTTGAAAATCATCCAGATTATCATGAGTTGAAGGAGATTGCTGACTCTATAAATATTTCCAAAATTCACAAAAAGGAAATATATCCTGATGAAAAATTAATTACAAACCCGTTTTATCATTGCTTTGACAAAATATTTCAATACATTAGAAATAAAAAAGGAGGCTTCAAAGGAATTAAGTCATTAAATAATTAATTATTTCATTCAATAAAAATCAGTTGAAAATGTCTAATATAAATAGAGTTTATTATGTTGATTACAGAAATTAATTTTCATAATCAGCGATTTGTTCTCTCAATTATCGTTTTAAATCTTCAGCTTATATTTCAAAACAGCGAACAATTTATCCATACGTCCTCGATTGCTCAACTTAGTAAATAGTTATAGAAATCTATGTTGCCCATTAGAAATAATAAAATTACTTCTATCAAAATTAAAGCCAAAGCAATTAAATTTAATTAAGTCTATATATTTTCAATGATAATTTTGTTTATTTAACCAGAAAATAATAATTATATGGACGTCAAGCGTTGTTTCGAGCCAAGCTGTCAGCGTGAAGTTGAATATGTTTGTTGATGCACTTCTCAAGGAATTTTCTTATGTGAAAAGCACTTTGGGAAGCACTTAAAGCTTCCTAATAGAACCCATAACTTTGACTCAATTTTTGTAGAGCCTTGTGAGGGAACGAAAGAGGCACTTCTTAAGGCTTTTACAGAGGAGGATTCAAAAATTAAAAATCTAAAGAAGAGCATCCTAGCTTCTTTCAGTCAATTGATGGCTGATTCAGAAAATTATTTAGAAGAACTCATAAAAGAAATCGAATCCCATTTTGATGCAATCAATAAAGCCTTCGCTAAAATTTCTCAAACGACAAAAATATCAAAGTCAGAGCAAGACCCAATTTTAGAATTATTAAGTTTACAGCCAGATGAAGCTGTCGAAAGAGCTAAAAGAATGATTTTAGTAAACTCAGATTGGTATAACAGCCCAAAGTGTTTTAATGAGTTAAGCGTAAAAATTGAGAAAATATTTAGCTGTTTCATTCAAGACAAAGTTGAAGCTTATTTAGGTATCCAACTTATAAATATAGGAAGCATTCTAAAAGAAATCAATACAATTGTTAATTCAATTAATGAGCAGATTGCAAATTCAGCAAATGATAAGATATCAAGCATCAAGAAGTCTATTTCCAAATTAATAAAAGAAAATGAAGAGAACAAAAAAAATTTTGAAGACTTGAAGAAGAGAATGATGCCAAAAAAAATAATAAATGAAACAGAGTCTGTAATAAATGAGGGTTGCAATATTAGTGATCGAGTTAAAGATCAAAATTCAATAACGAGTAAGGAAATGAGTGATAAGAAAGAGGAGTACTTAAATTCATCAAATAATACTGAATTTGAGGAAGAGTCCAAAGAAATTTGCCAAGTAATCGATAAAATTGATGCACATACTTATGATATTTCATTTCAGGAAACTTTTCAAAATGACGCAAGTGCTTCTTTGTTATGTCTTTATATAGTCGATAAGGATCATTCTAATAACAAATCTAAATTGAATGTTTTTGATACTGACAGCAGAGCAAAAGAAGTTATAGTACTAGACACTCCAGAATTATTAAACTTCGGTTCATGCATAACTCAATTGCCTAATGGTAACTTATTTTGTTTTGGTAGTAATAGCCCTCTTTCTGGGATTACCTTGATAATTGATGGGAATTATAGAGCCCATCAGCTCCCATCTGGTACTCCTTGCTACTACTCATCAGCTATTTATTATAATAAAAACGTTTATTGTTTTGGAGGATTTGATAAAGCTAGATTAAATTTATCAGAGAGATTTGATTTAGATGAAAATAAATGAATCAAATTGAATCCATTGCCAAGAAGTGATTACTACTGCACTAGTATAATATTTAACGAGAATATTTTGATTTCTGGACATTATAATTGAAATATTTTGAGATATTCAATTGATAGCAATACTTTTACCACTATTCCTTTTAAGTTTGCATATAATAAGAGAAAGATCCTTATAAGTGGAGAGCGACTTTATTTAATTGAATGCGGTGGATCAATCTATGAAAGCGAATTTTTAAATGACACTGCTTGGAGGCAAATTGCAGAAAGCTCAGGTATAGATGATGGTTCTCTTTACCAAACTTACACTTTATATAAGAAAGAATCAGTAAACATTGCAATTCTTTGCAGCAATATTAAATACTACAAGTTTGATTTAAAATCAAAATTAATTACTGAAATTCTTTAATCAGTTTCATATAAATTAAATGTTATGCAGCGCTTATCTCATTCTTGCATTGTTACTTATTTATATAAAATCAAAATTGCTAGCCAGCTTATGATATATTATATATTACTATTATCTATTGAAAAATAGCTTATTTAGACTTGATTAAACTGGATATAACAGGAACCTAAATAAAAGAAGATTATATTTTTAATTTTACATGCAATTTTTTGAGACAAAAGTATAATCGCTATTGACTCCACTTAATTCTTAATAAAAATAATACTAAATTTTATTATTTATATAAAATATGAAGTTAAGCCTAAAATGTGACAAAAATGTCGATCTGAGTGAAATCGAATCAGATTATCTATATTCTCTTCATCGAACCTGGAAAGAGTTGATTGTTAACAGAATTTATCTCCCCATCTTAGCAACTAGTTATATTGGCGCATTTCCAGATGGCTTTAGCTTATCTATTCATCTGCATCTCCCAAACAATCAAACATATGGAAAATTCAGGAGGCAATCTTACTTAGGTTATTCTCAATTCATATCACATAAATCGGATAAACTAAAGGTCCAAAATATAGATACTTCCATACCTCCAGCTTTTACCGAAAGAAGAATTATATCTTGCTTTTATGATGATTCAATTTTTATATATGAAACTCAATTTAAAAATAGATATATAACACATTGAGAAGCTAAAAGATATTTTATTGCTCAAAATCGGTGAATCCAATTGCCTCTTATGAGATTTGATGAAAACTACGACTCATGTGCTGGAATTAACCAAAAAATAGTTATTGTTGGAAATCAGTGTGAAATACGAGTATATGATATTATTTTGGACTCTTATAGTAGAATTCTTCCATTAGGAATTCAAAGTACTTCAGCACGAAAATCAATATTCAAAGCTGAAGGAAAAATGTACTTGATGATTCTTTCAGAAACAGTTGAATTTTACTCATGCTATGATCCTTTGTGTGAGTGAACTTTTGTTTGTAGGCTTCATGATAAAATATCATTGAGAGCGCTCAGCAGTTGGTCTTCATCAAAAGTTCTGTGCAACGGTTCTATATATTTTATTGGAAATTGCACTATATTTCAACTTGATTTGGCTCAATTTAAATTTAAAGAAGTTGGGAAAACCCGAATCAAACCCAAGAGAGAGTTTTCAGAAAATGATAGAATTATAATTTGTTAAGAAAAATTAAAGATAATAAGAAAATTTATTACATATTAGTTAATAGACCTTTTTATTTCCTCTTCCGTTTAAAATAGAACAAAGTATAGTTAAATTTTATTTTTTTTTCAGAATTAATCTTAGTGAATAATTATAGAACAAACTATTTTGCCCATTGGAAAAATATAAAATCGATTCTCTATCAAATTTAAAGCTAAAGCAATTAAATTCTATTAAATCTATATATTTCAATGATAATTTAGCGTCTTTAAATCAGTAATTATAATTATTATATGGAGGTCAAACGTTGCTTCGAGCAAAGCTGTCTGCGTGAAGTTGAGTATGTTTGCTGATGCACTTCTCAAGGGATTTTCTTATGTGAAAAACACTTTGGAAGACACTTAAAGCTTCCTAATAAAACTCACAATTTTGACTCAATTTATGTAGAGCCTTGTGAGGGAACGAAAGAGGCAATTCTTCAGGCTTTTACAGATGAGGATTCAAAACTTAAAATTCTAAAAGAGAATATCATAGCTTCTTTCAGTCAATGGATGATTGATTCAGAAAATTATTTAAAAGAACTCATAAAAGGGATCGATTCCTATTTTGATGTAATTGATAGAGCCTTAGCCAAAATTTCTCAAACGACAAAAATATTAAAATCAGAGCAAGACCCAATTTTAGAATTGTTGAGTCTACAACCTGATGAAGCTGCTGAAAGAGTCAAAAGAATGATTTTAATAAATCCAGATTGGCATAACGGCCCAAAGCTTTTTAATGAATATAGTCAAAAAATCGACAAAATATTTGGATGCTTCATTCAAGACAAAATTGAAGCTTATTTAGGTAGCCAACTTATAAATATAGGAAGCATTCTTAAAGAGATAAACACAATTATTAATTCAGTTAATGAACAGACTGGAAACTCAATAAATGATAAGCTAACTAATATCAGGAGCTCTATTTCCAAATTAATAAAAGAAAATGAAGAGAACAAAAAAGATTTTGAAGACTTAAAGAAGAGAATGATGCCAAAAACAATAATAAATGAAGGTTGCAATATTAGTAATCGAGTTAACGGTCAAAACCCAATGACGATTAAGGAAATGAGTGATATGAAAAAAGAGTACTTAAATGCACCAAGTAATACTGAATTAGAGAAAGAGTCCAAAAAAACCTGCTGAATAATTGATAAAAGTGATGTACATACTTATGATATTTCACTTCAGGAAACTTTTCAAAACGATTCAAGTGCTTCTTTGCTATGTCTGTATATTGTCGAGAGTGCACGATCTAATAACAAATCTAAATTGACTGTTTTTGATGCTGAAAGCGGAGTAAAAGAAGTCAAAATTTTAGACACTCCAAAACCACTAAACTTCGTTTCATGCACAACTCAACTTCCTAATGGCAGCTTATTTTGTTTTGGTAGTGGTGATCCTGTTTCTGGAGTTACCTTGATAATTGATGGGAATTATAGAGTCCATCAGCTCCCATCTGGAACTCCTTGCTGTCGCTCATCAGCTATTTATTTCAATAAGAGCGTTTATTGTTTTGGGGGATTAGCTAATTCTGTTTGTTTGACTCTATCAGAGAGATTTGATTTGCATGAAAATAGATGAATCATTTTGAATCCACTGCCAAAAGATGACGATTGTTGCAATAGCATAATATTTAATGAGAATATTTTGATTTCTGGATATTTGAATAAAAATATTTTGAGATATTCAATTGATAGGAATACTTTCACCACTATTCCTTATCAGTTTGCACAGAAGAAGAGAAAGATCCTTATAAATGGAGAGAGACTATATTTAATTGAATGCTGTGGATCAATCTATGAAAGCGAATTTTTAAATGACACTGCTTGGAGACAAATTGCAAAAAGCTCTTGTATTGATAATACATCTTCTCATCAAGTTTACTGTTTATATAAGAATGAATCAGTAAACATTGCAATTTGTGGCAGCAGTATTAAATACTACAAGTTTGATTTGAAATCAAGATTAATAACTGAAATTCTTTAAATGGTTACTATAAATTAAATATCATGTAACACTATCTCGTCTTGTATTTGTTATTATTTATGTAAAATCCAACTTTTACTAAGGTGTTTAATAATGTCAAATCTAAATAAGTATGCTGAGATTGCATAAAGGCAAATAAGCTGCCTATTTGCATCTGAATGCCTAAATAATTGTCCCATAATTATTAAGCTAGCAGGTTTAAGCAAATTTAGATTATAAATAAAGAAAGATAAGAACTTAAAGGGAAGTTTCATTAACATTTCCTAACAAATATTTATGAAACTCTATAATATAAAAATGTTCACTGTCAGAGTAGCAAGAGCTATAAAATATCGCCCTTGTCGTGTATGTTTAAAAGAAATTAAAAAGAACGATATCAAAATTGACATTTATCATGAGAAAGGATCTGAAAATTATCACCTGGATTGCTATACTCCAAAAGTTAAGCAGTATATATGCAAAAAAGACATCACAAGTTATTTAGAAGGTGAATACGCCAAAAAGTTCAATAGATGGCTTGACAATTGGAATAAAAATTATGTTCCAATTGATAAGTCTTACCATGCTCCTCCAATTCCTCCAATGCTTATCAAACAAGTGGAATCAAAGCCATCAAAATATAGAAGAGTCTGAATAGAAGTTTTCAGGTTTATTTCTCCTATAGAAGCCTCAAAAAGCCTTTCTTTTATTTGCAAAGAGTTTTATCACATCACTTGGGATGAAGAGCTTTGGCATTTTTACTATACCAATGAATTTCAAACTGCTCAAAATGATCAAGATATAAGCTGAAGAAATAAATACATATCAATGACTCTTCATGGATGCATTGGCTGCCACAAAATACTGACAGGCAATGGCTTTTTTTTTAGATCCCCAATGCCAAAAAAGCCTCTTTGCTGAGACTGCAAAGTAAACAATCCTAAATTTAAGCTAATGAAAAAGTCAGATATCAGTTTGAAATATGGAGTAAGTGCAAACTTATTGAATTTGCAATTTTATGAAGGAAGCTGGAACACAAAAAAGAGCTATGTTTTTATGATTGAAAAGGCAGTGGCAGAATATCATACTTTAAATAAACGAAGATTGCTGAAAAAGTTTAAAAATCATCCAGATTATCATGAGTTGAAGGAGATTGTTGACTCTATAAATATTTTTGAAATTCACAAAGAAACGCTTCCTGATGAAAAATTAATTGCAAACCCGTTTTACCATTGCTTTGACAAAATCTTGCAATATATTAGAAATAAAAAAAGAGGCTTTAAAGGAATTAAGTCGTTAAATAATTAACTATTCCATTCAATAAAAATCAGTTGAAAATGTCTAAATCCACTTTAATGAAAATGTCAAAAATAAAATAGAGTTTATTATTTTGAAATATATGAAATCGATTTGCATAATTATGCTCTCAATTATCGTCTTAAACTTTCTATTAAAACAGCATGCGATTTAATGAAATTATAAATATTAGTCCTCGCACTCTGGAAAACAAATGATTCAAATAAAAATAGAAAAATGATATAAATTGTATTAAAAAGCTGCAAATTATTGACTGAGTTTGGAGCTAAGTTCAAAATCATTTTATTTTTTTGCCGATATGCTTTTAAGTCAACTTCATCATATTTTGCTATTGGATGAATTTGCTTTTCAGGCTGTTTTTCAGCAGGAGAAGGACATCTCCTAAGCATTTATTCTAGCTGATTTTAGCCAGTTTTCATTATCTGCTGCCACAAAAGTTTTTGACCTGCTTTCAATGGTTCCTTTGAACATTGTAGACTCCAAAAAATTAATTGAAACTAAACATCTGAACATAGATTTATCGGTCCTATTAGTTGTGATATCTTACTCATCTTTGACTACAAATTAAGAACTATAAAGAACATCCAACATTTTTGATGATGTTTTTATTTATAAATTTCCATTAACCCATTTGCACACTTGTGCTATGGCATCTCATAGTTTTGGGACCGATTGAAGGTCGATTTATTTTAGTCTGAAACTTGATTTCTCTGGTCCAACCTTTTCAATTTGATTGGTGATTTCAAATTCTGTGTCTTTTCTTTTTATACAGTAGTCCTTAAGTGGATTTACAGTGTCATCCAAAAAAGAGTTCAAAATTTTGTTAGGGTTATAGGTAAAAAGGCTTCAAGGGTTTCCGTCCTGCCGCCTCATCTTCAGTAGGGAGCATGGTAATTTCTTATTTTTCCTCTTCTTGTGCTGGGAGGTGGATCTTCATCACCACTCCGCATGCCTGTGTCTTGGGATTCATCACAATACCCTGAATTTCGTCATAGACTATAGATAAATTGAAATGCTTAATTTTGTCTGGTGAAAGATCCAAAAAAAATGATTTTTTGTTAGCACAAGCAATTTCTATGGAATTTGTGATCGAGCCTTTTTGTCGACGAATTGCTGTGATATCGTGGAATGATTATCTGCTTTGTTTTGAAGCTAAAATATTTGCATAAAAGCAAAGAAAATTGTCAGTACAGAATAGCTGCCGTGGATTAAATATTTTTGCCTTAGTAATAATAATAGAAAAAACTATGCTGCTCATTAGAAAAATATAAAATTGCTTCTCTATCAAATTTAAAGCTAAAGCAATTAAATTCAATTAAATCTATATATTTCAACGATAATTTAGCTTCTTTAAATCAGTAATTATAATTATATGGAGGTCAAACGTTGCTTCGAGCCAAGCTGTCTGCGTGAAGTTGAGTATGTTTGTTGATGCACTTCTCAAGGGATTTTCTCATGTGAAAAACACTTTGGAAAACATTTAAAGCTTCCGAATAGAAGCCACAACTATGAATCAATTTTTGTAGAGCCTTGCGAGGAAACGAAAGAGGCACTTCTTCAGGCTTTTACAGAGGAGGATTCAAAACTCAAAATTCTAAAAGAGAACATCATAGCTTCTTTCAGTCAATGGATGGTTGATTCAGAAATTTGTTTAAAAGAACTCATAAAAGAGATCAATTCCCATTTTGATGTAATCGGTAGAGGATTCGCTAAAATTTCTCAAACGACAAAAATATCAAAGACAGAAAAAGACCCGGTTTTAGAATTGCTGAGTTTACAACCAGATGAAGCTGTTGAAAAAGCTAAAAGAATGGTTTTAATAAATCCAGATTGGTATAATAGCTCAAAGCTTTTCAATGAACATAGCGAAAAAATCGAGAAAATATTTGGATGCTTTAATCAAAACAGAATTGAAGTTAATTTGGGAAGCCAACTCATAAATATAGGAAGCATTCTTAAAGAGATAAATACAATCATTAATTCACTAAATGAACAGATTGAAAACCCAGCAAATGATAAGCTAACTAATATCAGGAGCTCTATTTCCAAATTAATAAAAGAAAATGAAGAGAACAAAAAAGATTTTGCAGACTTAAAGAAGAGAATAATGCCTGAAACAACGATAAATGATGCAAATTCTGAGTTAAATAAAGATTGCGATCGCAATATTAGTGATCAAAATCCTATAACGATTGAGGAAATGAGTGATAAGAAAGAAGAGTACTTGAATGCACCAAAGAATATTGAATTAGAAGAAGAGAAAAATAATTGTCAAATAATCGATAAAAGTGATGCATATACTTATGATTTTTCACTTCAGGAGACTTTTCAAAATGATGCAAGCGCTTCTTTGCTATGTCTTTATATTGTCGATAAGGGTTCTAATAACAAATCCAAATTGACTGTTTTTGATCCTGACAGTGGAGTTAAAGAAGTCAAGATTTTAGATACTCCAGAACCACTAAGTTTCGGTTCATGCACAACTCAACTTCCTAATGGTAACTTATTTTGTTTTGGTAGTTATGATCCTCTTTCTGGGATTACCTTGATGATTGATGCGAATTATAGAGTCCATCAGCTCCCATCTGGAACTCCTTGTTACAGTTCATCAGCTATTTATTACAATAAAAGTGTTTATTGTTTTGGGGGATTTGATAAAGCTAGATTAAATTTATCAGAGAGATTTGATTTAGATGAAAATAGATGAATCAAATTGAATCCACCGCCAGGAAGTGATTACTACTGCAATAGTATAATATTTAACGAGAATATTTTGATTTCTGGATATTTGAATACGAATATTTTAAGATATTCAACTGATAGCAATACTTTCACCACTATTCCTTATCAGTTTGCACAGAATAAGAGAAAGATCCTTATAAATGGTGAGAGACTCTATTTAATTGAATGTGGTGGATCAATCTATGAAAGCGAACATTTAAATGACACTGCTTGGAGGAAAATTGCAGAAAGCTCTTGTATTGATAATGCACCTTCTCATCAAGTTTACTGTTTATATAAGAATGAATCAGTAAACATTGCAATTGAGCATAAAGATATTAAATACTACAAGTTTGATATGAAATCAATATCATTAACTGAAATTAATTAAATAGTTACTATAAATTAAATATCATGCAACACTACCTCGTTTTTGCATTGCTAGCCTCCATCAATTTAATAATTGCTACTTGTCTATGCAAAATCTAATTGCCAGTCAACTTATGATAATTACATTATTACATATAATCTATTGAAATATTGCTTATTAGATTTGATTAACTGCATCAATCCGAAACCTAAATAATGAAATCTTACATCATTATTTTCACATACACATTCATTATGATTTAAATATTGATGGTTAAACGCTCTGTTCTGATCAAATAATTCGTTTTAAGGCTTAAATTCTTACCCTTCATAATGAACGATGCATTTTTATAGCAAATCTTATTGATTTACGAAATATTTGTTCTTTTAAACTAGAAAAAAATTTAAATTTCTATTTCATAAATTAAGGGCATTTTTCATTGAAACTGGGCTTATGATAGCTATAGCTAGATTTCATTAGTGAAATTACTAAAATGAAAATAAAAACTCACAGTTAGCTTCAAAATTTTGGGCAAGAATGTCTTCCTATTTACATAAAAATATAAATATTGATTAGTCTTCACATATTGAAAGGGATTATATGATGCTTTTATCTGATAAATTACATCAAAAATTTCCACATTCAGTTTTAATTACTTAAATTCTGACATTAATGAGCATGAATCTATTAATAATACTGAAAATTCAAAGCAAAATTTTTATTGATGATTTTGATGGTAAACTCTATTATAGTTAATAAATCTTACCCAAGAGCTCAAAGCATTTGTATATTTTCTACTTTACAAATTTAAATTCATATTAACTATGATATTATAATATACTAAGCTATGAGATATTTTATTGCTCAAAATAGGAGAACCAATTGTCTCTTATGAGATTTGGTGAAAACTAAGACTCATGCACATTAATTAATCAAAAAATAGCTTAAGTTGAGAATTAGTGTAAATATAATTTATAATATAATTTTGGATTCTTATAGCAGGATTTCTATTAGGAATCAAGGTCTTAAGCACGAAAATCAATATTCACCTGATGATGCTTTCAGAAATGATTGAATTTTATTTATGCTATGATCCTGTCTAAGTGAACTTTTATTTGTAGATTTAACGATAAAATATCATTAAGGACTAATAGCATTTGACCTTCATCAAGAGTTTTTGTGATGGTTCTATATTTTATTGGAACATATAATATAGATCAACTTGATTTGACTCAATTTAAATTCAGGGAAATTAGAAAATTGATTCGAATGATTCAGAGCATAATAAATTATAATTTCTAGTAAAAATTATACTCATTTTATCATTTATATAAAATATGAAGTTAAGCCTAAAATGTGACAAAAAAGTCGATCTAAATGAAATCGAATCCGATTATCTATTTACTCTTCACCAAACCCGGGAAAAGCTGGTTATTAGCCGAATTTATCATATAAATAAATTTTTAACGAAGAGAGCAAGTGAAGAATTTCGAAAAAGAAAAAAAAGCGGTTATAAACCGGTTCAGTTGCATCTGCCACTTTTTAAATAAGGTTTAAGGGTCTTGCTCTAACTTTGATATTTTTCTCGCTTGAGAAATTTTTGAGAAGGCATTATCGATTCAGTTCAAATGGGAATCGATCTCTTTTATGAGCTCTTTTAAACAAATTTCTGATTCAACCATTCACTGAATGAAAGAAGCTAGGATTCTCTCCTTTAGCTGCCTATGTTTTGCATTTTCTTCTACCAATATCTTAAAAAGTGCCTCTTTTGTTCCCTCACAAGGCTCTACAAAAATTGAGTCGAAGTTATGGGTTCTATTCGGAAGCTTTAAATGTTTTCCGAAATGCTGTTCGCATGAAAAACTCCCTTGAGAGGTGCATCAACAAGCATACTCAACATCATGCATGCAGCCTGGCTCAAAACATCGCTTGACCTCCATATAATAATTATTGATTTATAAGAAAATTTAATATAAATTAATTGAACTAATTGATTAAAATTAGCTTTGATATGGCAAAAAGATAAATTTATTATTTCTTATAAGCCTCAAACAAAAGCTCACTCATTCAAAAGATTATAACAATTGTAAATTTCAATTATATCTGAAATCATCATCAAGGATATTTTTCCTTTCAGGGTTGAATATCCTATTTCGTAATGATTTACTGCGAATCTCGATGACTGTAAGTCCAAAAGTATATCTTAAACTCATATTTCACATAGTGATTTTTGGTTTATTCCAGCACTTAAGAAATTTCTCTCAAAAATAAATAATTGGATCATCGATTTTAAGCAACCAAATAACTTCAAGCTATCTATTATTATATATCCACTCTAAAACAGAGTTTTATAAAATATAGAATCATAATAAAAACAAAATGAAATTATTCTTTGGGAAAACTTGGGAGCTCCAAGTATTTAATCTATAAAGTGCTTAATATTAGTTATAATATCCGATTTCCATCAAATGCCTTCTTCTTATTTCCTTTTTCTTTTTCAAAATATCATTATAAATTCTTTCTCTATACTTCCTTATAGCCAATTTTTTGTCATCTAATGAAATTCTTATTGTATTTAAACAAACAGGGTCATCCTCATCTGAGTTATGAAATTCAGCAACATAAGGGTGTCTAAGAGCTTGCTTCGCAGTTATTCTTTTTAAAGGATTAAATTGAAGAGTCCTTCTTATTAAGTCCAAGGCATCATTCGAACCAGATGGAAAGAAATCCTGGAAACTTCTAGTTCTAGTTGTTGGTAAGCTTTCTAGCATATTTGTAGCAAAGGAGCTTTGAATTGATTCAATGTCTTCTTGATTTGGCCTTCCTGTTAGTTCTAAAATTTTGCTCAATTGGTTTAATGCAGAGGTGCCAGGGAAAATAGGCTTTTCTAAAATCATTTCACCAATTATGCAGCCTATACTTCACATATCAGAGGCTTTTCAGTATTTGGTAGAACCAAGAAGGATTTCTGGGGCTTTGTATCATCTGGTATCGAGGAAATCAGTAAAAATGGGATCGCGAGTTATTTCTTCTTCTGATGAGCGCGCAAGACTACAGTTAGAAATTTTGACAAGGCATTCGGAGTTCAAAATAATGTTAGAAGGCTTGAGGTTACAATGGATGAGCTGGCCTGAGTGCATATATTTTAATGCTTTAAAAATTTGATAGCATATATATTTTTTGTGTAGGTCTTCAAGAATCCCTCCTGTTCTAAAGACTGCATCTAAATCTGTTTCCATGAATTCAAAAACTAAGTAAATATCTCTATCGTTTTTAGCTCTTATAATGTTGGGAAGCCTTACTATATTTTCATGCCCATTGAGTTCTTGTAAGAACATTACTTCTCTAAAAGTTCTCCTGGCCTCTTCTTGATATTGAAAAACACAAAACACTTTTTTCAATGCTACGATCTCATGGGTTTTCTTATCAATGGCTTTTCATACAATCCCATAGGCTCCTTTAC